>JAGSMP010001256.1:0-120313 GCA_029286625.1 Parnassius orleans
GAAATTATATATACTTTAATTAAATGAAGAGTTTAGATTACGAGCGTTTTTTTTGTGTTAAATAAATTTGAAAATCGTTGCTAATTTAGATAATTATGAATTAATTTAAAAATTACGCATTCGTGTATCATAGGGACAAACTACATACATGAGGAGAGGTCAAAAAGTTCGCGGAATGACAGGAAGGATAATGAAATGAAACATTGCTATATTTTCATTTTCAATGTATTCTCCTTTACCCTAATACATTTATTAGATCTGTCAACAACATATTAATACCGTCTAAAACCGCTCAGCCAGGTCTGGGCTGTGGGTGGGTGGCGCACACAAAACCGCACCAGTGAATGGCAGCCGTCGCAACATAGCTTGTGCACGGGCGCACTGTCATCCAAAAGGACAGCTTTTAATTGATCCATTAAAGAAGCGTAGTATTCTCCCGTTGTGAAACACCACGTTTCTTATAACCAATCAAAAGATATTTTCTGTATCCCAAAAGATCGTCGCCATGATCTTTCACGATTGAAACACCTTATACTTTTTAGCAAGAGTGATACCCCTGTATGCCTTTATTATGCCACCGCATCGACTCTGCTTGACTCACGTTCTAATGGTGAACCCAAGTTTCATCGCCAGTTACAATTGGGACATAACTACTCTCTTGCTCTCCATAGCGGTCTTAACTGATGACAACTTTCGACGCGCTTGTGTTTTTCATGCAAAAGCATTCTCGAACCTATCTTGTGCCAGACTTTAGTCATGCCAAGGTGTTGATGTAGGTATTTAAGATGGTTGTTTTTTTTATATTCTATTGTCAGCGTTTGTCACGATCCCACCTGATGGCAAGTGGTGATGTAGCCTAAGATGGTGAAGCGGCTGACTTAACAAAAGCCTATTCACTTGCCTTGAAGACACCCACACTGTGATCGGATGGAAAGACAGATGCTGGCAACTTATTCACTCCTTTGCTGTACGCATGATGAACGACGTAGCGAACCGTTTCGTTCGAATGCGGTAAGTCAACAACGAAAGTGTGGAGATTACGAACGTCTGGTTGTCCGATGGTAGAAGGGAGAGGGAGGAATTAAATTATAAAATTCCTGCACACACCCTCCGAAATGCATCCTGTAGAAAACCGAAAGGCTGGTAAGATTGGTTTTAAATTCAATTGGTCAGCAATAAGCTTTAGCATGCTCTTTCCATTGAGTTCAAAATTGCTAGGTGGCATTTTGCAGCACCAGCTCACATATGGCAGCAATACCATGCACGACCGACTTATTTTTATATATAGGCAGCTGTCCCGGCGTGAAGTATTGCACCTTGCAAGGACTCCCAGCTTCTCAGCTGCTTTGGCCTTGACTTCAATGAACTGCCCAGTTCAGATTTGAGGATATCTCAAACCCCAACAACTGAAGGCGGTCGGTATATTCCAGTGATACATTTGGAAAGAAGGAGCCAAGGTGAGCTGGCTCCTTTTTGCAGTGAAGAGACACGCTTGTGTTTTGGAGGCGTTGAATTTCACAAGATTGGCATCGCCCCATTCGGAGACCGTCTGTAGTGTGAGATTCACACACTCTACCATAGCTTCTCCTTCGGACTGGATGGACCCGACTGGCCCGAGGACTTGGTTGGTATCTCTCCACAACTGTGCTATCGTTTGCATACCCATAGATACCGGGAATAAGCAGATCATTAATATGCAGCAGGAAGGAAGGTGACAAACGTTAAAGTCCCCCAGAAAGACCAACTGTGCAGTAGGATACCGATTAAGGGCCACGTCAGCAGTCTCACTAAGATGATCACATAATCGTGTAGTCTCCTGGTCACCGCTGTGCGATCGATAGACACAGGCATAAAGGATTTTATCGATACCTGTAACTACCACCACCCAGATTGTCGAAAAAGTGGGGTCTTCAAGGTGACAGAGACGCTGGAAGCAGATGTCATTGCGGACGTACACACATACTCCGGCACGTGGATGGAATTTGTGCTCCAGGGAGAATCCAGGATAGTCAAGGTACGCCACATTCAATGGGCATCCAATTTGCGTCGGCGTCAAGAAAAGTAGGTACTGCTTCACAATCTCAAGACGGTGATGGACTGCGCTGAGATAAAAGTGCAATCCTCGAATATTAGTGAGGTGCACTTTTAGTGAGAGGACGAGCAATCGCTGTTTAACACTACTTTTCTTTTTAATTGACTTATTAAGTGTTGAGAGTGAATAAGGATGGAGAGTGGCAGTTGAACGAGGCGTTGCATTGGCAACCAAACGATACTATCAGAGTTACTGTGCCCATGGGAACTTGATCTGGAGACTGCGGGAACGCCCGAACCCCAGAGATCGCCATCTGGTCCTGGCCCGGTCGCTAACGGCACGATAGAGCCACCCTGGGATTTTTCGCTATTGCGGGCAGCCTTTCAGGAGTAGCTAATTCACCATTGGGCCCCAACTACTTGCAGTCGGCCAACGGGACACCGTGCTTGGGATCCCGCTACCCTCCACGACCAAGCACCCGACACGGCAACAACTGACGCTTCGTACCCGGTTTACATACACAACGCTACTGTTCAGACCCATTCTCCATATGGCATCACCCAGCATCATGCCGTAACACGACAACGTCATTTGGCGACAAGACTTTGCATTGGTTGGTGGTAACCGAAAAGCCAGCGGCCGAAACCTACCACAGGAATTGGTGTTGCTCGTTTAGCACTACCCGGGGGACACGTGAAGGGTGTCAGATTTCAAGTATTTCCTACGGCCGCGAGGAGCCTAGCCCCCCAAATATTCTAATACTCCAACTAATACTGCAAGCTGTTTTTTCTTTAGCCGGGCATCATTTATAAATCATGGTTTTCCCAGGAGCGGAGTCCCCATAAATAGCTGACATCTTTTGAAAAATGGTTTGAGGTGTCTTTCCTTGTTTGGTGAGAAACTTAATGACGGCGCGATATTCAATTTTCTCCATAGTGGCTAGTTTCTTCCCGATTGACTTGTTTACTCGTTGATAACTCAAAAGCTAATGACCCGATTAGGCTGAAACTTAGTATATACGAGTATACTAACAATGAGTCACTCAACAAGCGCCTACTTGGTTGAGTAAACTCACCCTCGCCAACCCCGCCATTCCGCGAACTATTTGAGCTGCCCTCGTATTAAGCTTGTTTAATTTCATAATTTTCTATACCGCGAACTACTAAACTTCACCCATCTGCTTAACGGATAAAAAATATTTAATATTAAAATTGTATAAAAAAATATTTTTTAAAAGAAAATGTAAATTTAATACACTTAGTGAAGTTTTATTAACATTTTCACAAATCATGAAGTAAGTATATTTTTAATTGTTTTTAAAATTATTATCATAAATAAATGTTTGGTCGCCATGATTATGTATTTCACACAAACATCGTATATAGGTCGGGGAAAAATCATGTAATGATTGTGCATTTGCTAGAATGAAGGAGTTGCCGGAGATGCATACCCATGGGTGGACATATATGGGGCGGCCGGGTGATCGACTGCTACTAGTACTGTTGCACAGTGTATAGTCCTATATTAGGAACTTATGATAGTAAGGTCTATGATATAAAAGCATTTATATAGAAGTTCTCTATGATGCATAAGTATTATGATAGCAGAGTTATGACTTGAAGTCCCATATGTAAAAAACATATAATAGTAAGGTCTATGAAATAAAGCAAATATGTGGAAAGTCTCAAATATGTAAAAGCATTATATTGAAAGAAATGGGACTAGAAAAGAATTATAATAGTGGCATGTAGATTGCTTTACAGCGTCCAAGACTGAGGTAAACTAGGACTCACTAACCGATGTATTCTAGACATATCATCTTAGTGCCGGTGGTAAATGGTTTGTTGTAGCAATACGACTTGCCCGTAGACATCGCACACCCCTACCATTTGTGGGCGGCATCTTAGCGCATAGCGTTATGATACGTCGGCTATCTTTCGGATTAGGGCGAGTGTGTTTGGTAGTACTTTTATGTGCAGCAAGTATACTCAACTCCAGCTCTTAGTGCAATAGCGCTATGATACGTGGAGTTTTGGCTACTGACGTCTTAGTAGCGTGCTACTATGATACGTTGGTGGTATTTTTAGTTAACAATAGTACCAATTTATTTACCAAAGTCGATAGGGATCGTAAGGGTGTGTTGTGAGGGGGCGCCATCCGTATGATAGTTGCATTGATGCTTACTGTTACTTGCGGTATTGCGTCTTGTGATGGAGCTGCGGGTGTGCTGCGCCTAATTCGACGCACCTTGTGGTTCTGGTCGATGGAGGTATACGGGTGGTGATCTCTGCTGGGATTGTATATACCTTGGGACGGTGTAAGCGCAACGATAGTCGTATTGATGCTTGTTGCATTCTGCAGCATTGCGTCTCTGCGATGGTTATTTGGCGGATCGCTATTCTCAATGGCGCTCTCTGCGTCTTGGTTTGACTCACAACCTAAGTAGCTTTGCCCAAGTCGGGTCCCTTCATTGCCGGGCTGCAGACTATCTGACCTCCATGATGTTTTATATACAACATAATAATATATCTCTGTAAATTTCCCTTTAAATGATTGAAGGCAACTTGTTGGTGGGTGAGACAAACATGATCGAAAAATGCATATACTCAACGTCAGTGACACAAACCCTTTCTGATGGCTAATTATTACTATTATCTTATAACAGCCTTTTGGCTATATCTGCCATTGTATTGGTTGGTGGAGCATATGTGTCGACTTCATGCGGGTGATAGCTGGAGGGAGAATCTGAGGAAGCTCTCAAGGCTGCGGCCGAAAGCCGCGCAACATGGGACCCCATTCCTTTGAGGTGAGCGGTAGACTCATGACACGCTCTGCGGCTAATTAGCCGTGCTGATCATGTAATTGCTGGTGATGCCTTACACTTACATCACGTCTGCAGGAACGGCGGTCTGGTAGGTGTTGGCGCTCACGGAGGGCTTTTTATGGCCAGTTTGCCTATTATTCGACGTGTTGCCTAAACCGTGTGACGTAAATTCACTGTTGCTGGATTTGATCGTATTCTGTATGGCATTTACACGTTTTGACATGCGCGACTTTGGTTGATGTTAGTGCTTACGCACTACCAAGGGGCCAAGTTCTCTTTTACTGGTACGCCAGTTGTTTTGCTGTAGACTACGGTCCAGTTCCCAACTTAACGTCCCCTTCGGGGGGGCGTGTTGGTTGGTTGGCGCTCACCGCACACGGCGTGTGTGGAGCTGTGTGCCTCCCCAACATTTTTTTAAATTAATAAGGATTAATTAGTAAGGTATTGACTGATGCGAACCTGATACAAGTGAAATAGGAACGATTTAATGTTCTTAACCTTTTTTGAGTCCTGTCTTCGTGAATCGTTATAAGGCACTACCAACAGCTTTCGATTGCTCTAGTGAATATTCATTCTTCCAAGAGACACCTTAAAAAATTAAGTTACTATACAAACACAACGTAAATAAGGGTCCTAGCTAAGACGATCACGCTATAAAATTATATAACGGCCAATAATTAAACCTTTAGAAAGATCAATATATGGTTAATATACCGGTCACGTAAATTTTATATATTTATATATAAAACAAAGAAAAAAAAGGGGGGGGAGTGTTACATTAGGTTAACATCAAGAGAGGACTGTTGCATTTTTTAATCAAAAATCCTAAGATTTCTACAGTAACGGGATAATGTCACTACCTACAGGATGGCAACAAGTTATCGCATTGCTTTCCTCCATAGACAAAATAGTTGAAAAATATGTTTGTGAACAAGTGGAAAAATTCTATAGGAAACATGACGTTATTTACCGAACCTTCTCAAACGTGAAGGAGTAAGAATATAATATATAGTACATGGCAGAGCTATTTTATACATTGTAGAGCCATGCTGCAGCTATATTATAGTTGTAGCACAAATGGCGATCTCGACCGGGATGGACCAAGCTCTCACAGCATACCAACCTAAAACAGCAGCTTTATCCTGATGTACTTTTTATGGTGAGTGTAGAGAACCGGTGACTACTTTTACTGGAAACGAGTTCGAGTTATATTCCATCTTAGTCCTCAGGTGTGACAACGCATCTGCATATTGATTATTAATCGAGGATAGATATAGATGTTATATGGGCCACTGCATCCACTGACCATCAAATGGAATGTGTGCTCGCGTACAATCCTTGATCGATAATAAAAATATTTCATGAAATCTCATAATAATCGGCAATTACTACTGAATCGCGAAAACATTGCTTATATAATTCATAATATTATAAACAATGCTATTGCATTTGAAATTGTAACTAGAGTACTCAGGAGATTACCAATAAGCACTCGGCACAAAAGCCTTTGTAATGAACAAACAAATTTATTTAATATATACCCATCAAGCAAATTTATTACAAAGGCATGTTCACACAAAGGTGAAATGGTTAAAAAGACCAAGTTTCTCCACGCCTTAGAAAAAAAGAATGTGGCAAAACATGAAATAATTTTTGTTATCGTTTTAACTCCTTAGCACCACACGCTATTTCTAGCCACATATCTATTATGTAGGGACCTATGTCCCCCTTAAAGATTAACCGTAGGTATATCAGTACTATTTTTATCATAAGTTAGGATTTTTTTTACGAAATAAATTATAGGCAATTTATGAATGTAATAAGAATGTTTATTTAAATTTTTAAACTTAAAAATTGCCACATCTAGCATCGAAAAAGAAGGATACAAAAAACACGTTATATTTTTAGAGTTAACATTAAAGATCAAATATGTAATAAGATTTCGAATCAAAAAATAAATCAAATTGTTTTTCTAATTACTCTTATCTTACAAATTACAAAACATGTATAAAAATGTATGAAAATACTAAAAAAATCTTAAATCACAAGGGGAATGCACATAACACTTCAAGAATATCGAAATTTCAGTCAAATGTAAGAACCTAATTTCAATCTCGATCTTTACTATCAAAATGATGCTTATAACCTAATTATCAGTTTTCCTGACATTTTGTACATATTTTTACGTTTATGGAATGAATACGACCCACGTATTTCATACATTTGGAGCACATGTTCGGTAAGTAGTGGCTGAGTCAGATGTATGATTTTCTGAGTAATAAGTGATCTTTTCATTGGCATGATCTAAAATCAAGTCAATCATATCTTTAGTAAATAGACAAGACCATGCATCAAATAGATCTAGCGTGAAATTGTTAAAAAAGACGATGTTTCTCCGCTTTAGGAAAGAAAAGGAGAGAACGAACAAAATCACTTCCTGTTTTTGTTGTTACCGTTTTAATTTTGGTGGTAACAATGAAGTGTAAATAAATAATTTGTTAGTGAGATTATATTGAAATGTCATAGAGCGTCAATTTCAATGAAGTCTGTTGAATATAATATTTTTAATGTTCTATACCTCCAAATAAAGCGTAGTATCCCCGTACTTACTTGATTTGTTGTTATAAAATATCGAAATATAAGATAAAACTGTTTTATTTTAGTTTGCTTATTTGCGTAATTTTATATTTTATTTTAAAGAGCGAACAGTCCATCTGGTAAATAGCTACTGCAGGCTATGGAAAACCAACATTAAACATATAACAAAAAAGGGAAGGGAAGGAAAGGTGTTGAAGCCCCTAAAACTAATCATACTAGATATATGGCTACCTCACCCTTTGAACTGTTCGGTTCGTGTCGATAAGAAAAAGTGTAACTCGGGGTCATTATCTACCTCTGTAATAAATCCGATTGAAATACGTCCAGTAGACAGACAGATAGACAATATTTGACCAATCACTAATTTGGCTTCAGGATCATAAAGATTGCTTCCTTTTTTTCCTGAAAATATAAGAATTACAGATACAGCCTTACTACACATTCATTATATTATAATTAGCTGGTAATATTCTTAGTAAAATGGTCGGTTGTCAGTACGGTAAACCGGTGATTTCGTATTTTAGTGGTAACATGTTTGATTAAAATTCTAATTTTATTTTGTTTCTTCTAGTACATCTATTCTTTATCAACGGTTTTTATAAATAAGTAGTTATAGCATCTTTTCTTTTTTATATTTATCATAGTATATATTGCACTTCCGATAAAATAGGGTTACAACTCGAAAAACCTGGATTTTTAGAAAAGCGGAAATAAGCTCATGGATTCGTTATACAGTTTTTATTCTTAGTATTAGTATTATGTATTACTATATATATATATATATATATATATATATATATATATATATATATATATATATATATATATATATATATATATTTGAAGAGCTTACAAAATATGTTTAAATGACATAAGCTGTTTTTCAAATTTCCTGAAAAATAATCTGAAAATTCCCAATTGTAACAGTATTTTAGTTAACTATTTGAACTTCTACTAACAAAATACAATATGAAAAAATGTAACAATTCTTATTATAATAAAAACCAGGCATTTCTTCAAACTTTTTTCAACACAATAAGTTTTTATATAGCTGTAAACTTGCGAACAAAATCAACTCTAACAAAAACATTCAAAAATTCTAAAGAAAACAAAAATTTTAAGAATTCTAGTCATCACAATTTCAACGAATCACTTTACAGTACAAGTTTAGGTAGTACTTAATTAAGTTACGCTTAAATAATATATGGTTTAATGTTCTCCCTAATATAGTAATGTTTAAATACTACGTAGGTGTTATAATCATTACTATAAAAATCAAAATCACAGATAAAATCTAAGTTTCAGTCGTCTATTAATTAGGGTGCATAATTATCAAAAAAATACTGGCATTTATTCAATTACAATTGGTTGCAAAAAGGCGCATAGAACTGTGGTTTATGATTACTATTAATCAAACTCATTAAACCAGCTTTCTTCCTCTCGCTTATTGACAGCTGTCTGATGTAAGCAGGTTTTACTCGAGGCAGAACCTCAGGGTGTGTTCGCCAAATTTTAGCTTCTTATGTATATAATTTACTTATGTATTTTGTATAGATACGTCACCTTTTGGAACTGGCAGAACAGCTTGAAAACCATAAACCGCTACTATATTTGTTTCCGAAGCGTTGTCTTTGTCGCACTGTTTTTCCATTCCATAAGGTGTTGATTATACTTCTGTTGAAGATGTTTGTCCTCTGCGTTTTCATATGCAACACACAGCTCAGAGCGATCCTTTTTTGGCACAAAAAACCTTCCCTTATCTTAAATTTAATTGTCTTCCTTTTTACTCCAAAAGTAATCTGGGCTTTAGTTCAATGTTGGAAGACACATAAGTACGTCAACAGCTGGCCCTGAAGATAAGGTTGCGGGAGTAGCTTTGAAGTAAGCTTAGTTACCAATGTTGTCTTCAGTTTCGGAATCATCAGAGATTTAATTGGAATGACGTTGCTCAATTTCAAAATCGGGATATTTAACCGAATCATCACTGCCCTCATTTGAATTTGAACTGGAAGACTCTGAGGAACATGTACGTTCTATACCTGAAGAAGAGTCATCAATAGGCTTCCTAATTTGCTTGGAACTTTGGTCTCTAACTTCTATTGAACTTGTAGATGGTGAGTCTATTCCCTTCATATCGGAACACAGCAGTGCAAGCTGCTATTTGGCGAGAGAAATAGGTAAGTGGGCGGTACCTATCCAGGCAAACTTAATGCAGAAAAGGAGTCCTACAACGTAGTATAGAAATACTACGCTAAAGCTAGAAAGCTTCACTCAATTACTACAATAAATTCAGCAAGATATTACGGAATATTTGTAACACGAATAATAATGTTAATAATTGTAAGGTAATATTAATTTGTGAAACTAATTTACTTTTGTGAACACCGTATTCAGAAATTTAATCAAACTTCTCGCAATATTAAATGAGTAAGTAAGAGTAAATTACATAAGGCGTAGGCGGCTAAATTGATAAATTAGTCAACCTACGTTCTTGTTTCTGAAGGTGAGGCAAATATTTCTTCAGTGTAAATAAGTTTGTAAATGTTATATGTATATAATATATCCATTTATGTATATGTTCAGGAACCTTTCTCTTCAATAATTTATAATATTTATTCGAGACTTGATATGATTAACAAGAATTTTACAAATATATTAGTAAGTTGTAAAAATAAAATAACCTCGAAAGCATTGGAGGCAGTTTACATACATAAATTGCACAAGGACAAACATCCAGACACGGAACAATTACTTTTAGGCCATACAAATACTTGTTCCGTGCGGAATTCGAACCCGCGGCTCTTAGCGCCATAACTGATTGCTAAGCCATTGCGCTACGGAGCCATTATGATAAGAAAGTCATAACTTAAGCGCAAAACTTAGGCGAAAAAGAACCTTAAAATAACTTTGCCTTTTGCGGTAGGTCATTTAAGTAAAGAACATTTCCTTTATGTACTATATCAATTAAGAGTCACTTGGTCTGTCTTGGAAAATGTCAATGTTACTAGGTCCCTGTTGAACTCAAGCCTTATTATTGAGCGGTTAATGAACCTAAGAGCTAAGTACAAATATAGACGATAAGTTGAGAGTAGGGAAACATTGGGATTGGAAAACGGAACCCAAGGCAGCAATATTTTTACATGGTAGAGCCATGCTGTAGCTATATTATAGTGGTAGCAAAAATGGGTCCGCTCGACTGGGGAATGACCACGTTCTTACAGAATACCAGCGTATAATAGCAGCTTAATGTTGCTATGTTTCGTAAGGTGAGAGTAGAGAACCGGGGACAATGTTAACTATAAACGAGGCATTCTACCTTAGCTTTAACAAGTGAAAACGCATCTGTGTTTTGATTCTTAATCGGGGATAGATGTAGATGTCTATGGGCCACAGCATCCACTTACCATCAGGTAGACTGTGTGCTCGTTTGTCACCATTATTCAATAAAAAACAACGAACTGAGTTCCTGGAGAGTGAAGACTATGAAATTTTTGACTTGGATAGTCCCGACTGTTTTACGAAAAACGGGATTAACGTCCCTCTGATAATTAACCGGTAACCATTCTTTGTTGTTTCTGTGATCGCTAGAATGAAAACTGGCGGCGATCATCGAATGGTGAGAATTGCACTGAATCTCGACATTAGATAAGAGCTCCCGTCAATGCTCCGACTAGTGTCCGTTCTTCCAGTGCCTAGAAAATTCCGATACAGTAAATCATATCAATGGTAAGCTCGTGGAAACTGTGCATGCGGTCGAAGCATAATATTGCAATACCCACGGTAACAGGAGTAAGAAACTCTTAATCGAAATGCTGCTAGACGGGAAATGAGACTGCAGTCTTAAATTTACATGAAATTGTCCTGTATATCTTTTCACATATTCTGGCATATACTAGACAGTATACAGCCTTATACCGTTACCACATGACGCTCTGAATTGTCTTACAATTATATACGAGTAAATATAAAAGTTTATAAATTCTACATTTATAGCACATTATAAAATTAATTGGATAGGTGCTCGTAAATTATAAGAATCGTTTATCTCAAAAAAGCAATGTCATAACTGGAAATGTAATAAAATAGCTCCATTTATAATGCTTAGTAAAGGTATAAGAATAAGTTTCACTAGGAAGCACGTGGGTACAGCATCCATTTATCAAAAAAACTTTTTTAAATACAAATTAATAATAATAATGAACAGTTTGTTTTACTTAAATCGAAACAATGCACCCAACAATATATCTGTAGTGCATTTCATTACATTCTTTAGCGGTGTGAACGAAAGAAACACAGAGATAAAAAAGAGCAAGAGTATGCATGTTAAATACATAATATAAAATTTAGTAAGAATCAAAACCCATGACAAGAACAGAATATAGAAAAATTACCAAATATCAATATAATATATTCAAAAGTTTGATAACAAAATAACAGTGTAAATTTTTTTATGAATAAAATAAATTGTCTCTTGCGAAAATGTTAAAAGAAAAAATGTCAGTTTTATTAATTATTATTGTTGTTTAAAGTTTGCTGCAAAATTAAAATTTGAATGGAAAAAAAAATGAAAGTTATATAATGAATTAAATTATTGGGACATATTGTGCATACTAAGTAATAACAGCAAAAGGTTAAATGACAATGAGACGAACCTGTTTCCCTACTACATTCATTCAAGGACATGATAAGCCGTTAGTTCCGGTTATCGTGACTTAGTCGTTATGTTTCATTAGAAGGGCCCAAGTGGCTTCCTAATCATAGGTTATGGTCGCAATGTCTGCTACTTTATCTTATAGTAAGTGTGAGTTTCTTCGAAAACAATGTTAAGATTAGAAATTTAATGCAAACTAAGAATTTTAAAATTGTACAATTGGTAGTGGTGAATATTTTTTTATATTTTTTTTAATAACGACTTTACATTTATGAAGAGCGCTGACTTTAGAGTTTTTAAAATATTTAAACAGATACCTCAAGCCTAAGTTTGTATATTATATCAAATTTTTTTGAACAACATAATATTTATTAGAATTATTTAATACGTTTTTATTATTAATATAATATGGTTTGATTTAAAGAAAATAATAATAAAAAAGATATTATTTAAGACTGCATTAATTTATTAAATACTAAAGGAAGTAAAAACGATTGCTTCAGAAACTATGCAAAGATTCACGAACGGTGTAATGTAATGTTAAAACCGCTAATGATTTATCACTTCTAATAAACGTTATAATGTTAAAGTAAGTTTAAGTAAACTTTACAATGTGGCAAGATACAATTTCTGATTAGAATTTCGTTTGGGCGGGTGGCATAGTAGCCTTCAAACGCTTAAATTATTGTTGTCTGTAGCTTGTTTGTCATTTTAAAAAAATATAAGAATTATTACTTTGATGTATGTAATGCTATTAATATCTAAACTTTTTGACATTTTGTCAAATATGTACAAACTTTTTGAAATCGTACGCATTTCCCCCAAAACTTTAAAAGAACCATCTCTGATATCAACAACAGGTGTTAAAATATGAATATATATGTACAAAAATAACCAAGTTTCCGTTTTAAGCATTGATTTTCTGTGAAGTGTTTTGAATTTCGAATTTGTGTCTGAGAGAAAGAGAAAGCTTTGAGATTCATTCCACTCATTCAATCACGACACTGATTAATTTATCAGACACGAAATTCATATTACCTTCATGTTAAATGCGTCTTAGTTTTTTTTTATTCCATCGTACAGTATTTAACTTATTTTGAGAACAATAATAAATGCCAGTAAAATAGTTTTTGACTTTTAAAAATTTTTATTCAAACTAATCGCTTAGTCTTAATAAACACTATAGCTTTTCAAAAATCGATCAATTGAGATTTTCCTGAAAGATTTGATTACATTTTTTTTTAATATACAAGGTGTACAGTAAATAGTACGACATAATACAGGGGGTGACATCTTGGGTCAATAACTACCAAAACAACACAATATATGTTCCGCAAAATGTTAGGGATTTACAGTTATACTAAATTTTCCAAAATATCGAAAAATCTCTACCTTCAACCAGATTTTTAAGCATCTCGTAATGAAAAATTCCTTTTCTACAATTTTTTTAACATCAAGTTATTTGTGAATAGTAATTCTACTTAACGATAAGTTTTTTTTCCATCAAAAACAAGAATGTGTTCAAGAAATACATTTTTTAAAATATTTTTCACTTATCGATCTTCTTATCACTTAACTTTAACCTACAGTGGTGAAAAAAATGTATGTGACAGTTTTGTACAACGAACTTAAAAAAATAGCTTGTTTGATGGTGGTTTCGGAAAGATACAACACTAGCGTATTTTTTTTTAAAATAATGGAGAAATATGCTATTCTTGTTCCAGATAAGCTGATTTTGTTTAAAATGCAACTAACGTAATTTTGACACAAACTAATACGAGTGTAATATTATTGCTGCTTATTTACGCAAATAATTATAAAGCAAGTTGAAACATCTTAAATGCGATATGCACGCATAATGGATAAAGGACTTTACCTGCTCGCCGACCCGACCCGACCGGTTATTTTCTAACAAAAGAAGCGGATGTGCTATCTCGCTATTTTTTGTATTGTGGTTTTCCACCATCAGGTGGTTTCGGAAACATACAATACTAGCGCATTTTAATAAAGGAATATGCTATTTTAGTTCAAAGGGGGTTTTTGTATTAAATGCAAGTAATGTGACTTTGAATTCGAAACGTCGTACGGCCGTACTACGATTTGAATAACATATTAGATAATAATCTACGGCCAACCAGCTGGTCGGTCTGTAATTGACATCTCGAAGGATAAGGTAATACGATAGTAAAAACAGTAGACTTTAACTTAATTTTTACAAAAAAATTATTTAAAGAAATCACAATAAATGCTCGAATTGCTTTCCTTGTGTCCGGCGGCAAAATCGGTAATGGGCTGAACCTAAGGCAGGAAAGGATTCCCATCACCTTATCTGTAAATTCTGACTATTATTATTTTAAATATTTACTCACTCTCATCAGTTTGGGCACTTTGGGTTGGGCATAATATGGATGAATTTTCACAACATCGGTCCACCACTACTTAAGCAGAATGGCCACCCCACATCAATATGTAATTTATTATATAATTGTAATATGTAATGTGTATAAAGACAAAAGGAGCTTATCGTTAAGACATTTTACAGAATCAATATTGTTGGCATCCCTAAGGCAGCCAACGAATTGAAGTTTTAATTGACTTGTGATAATTGTCTTGATGGATACGAAGCAATTGTGTTAAGTTCAATTCAATTATAATATAATCTCTCCTTAATATTCTATAATCCGTACCTAAAATTTTAATTAAAATGTAGGTAATAAATGAAAAGCAGGGCTGACAAGAATATTTGAAAATCTATTGATTTAGTTTTTGTGTACTTAGTATTTCATTCACAGTTTCCTATACTTCTTCTTACCTGTTTCTTCTTTTTAAGCTTGTAAGACAAGATCACAACCCACTGCTAGACTTTAATGTTGTAAATAACTTGTACTAATATTTTGCATTTCAATTCTGTTTTATAATATGCCTTTTTTGTCAAATTTAAATAATGTTTGTTTATATAATTCATTTTTGTCTTTATTTTAAATACCGATTTTTTTACTATATCAAGCCAGTGCTTGACTACTATCATACCTGATGGTAAGTGGTGATTCAGCCAAATATGGTAAAGTGCACCAAAAGTCTATTATTTCTTACCTTGAAGATAGCCACATTTTAGTCGTAATGAAAGACAGACGTTGGTAACTTATTCCCATCATTTGCTGTACGCATGACAAAAGATAAAGCAAACCATTTGGTTCGAATGCGAGGTAAGTCAACAACAAACGGGTGAAGAGTGTCTGATTAACGGATGGTGGATTGTACAGAGACGAATTAGTTATGTAATTGGCACACTGCCGAAATGTATTCATAGAAAACCGAAATGGCTATATAGAAACTGACAAGAACTGTCTACATTTTTAACTCAAGATTTTATGAACACTACAATAGCTATGACGGATTTTTGACACGACTTAGATCAAGAAAGAATTTTAACACAAAATAATTTCTGCCAAAACTAGTCACTACATCATGAGCCATGCGCTATAAAGTAATGATGTTTTATTAATTTCAACTACGGTGACAATTTTTGGGTTGAGAGTTACTAGATTTCAACTTCGCTAAATGATTATATTCAACATCAGAGCATGAAAAGTCTACAAAATTAGCAGGCGGATTATTGGTCGCAGCCTAAATTGTCTCCCAAAATTTTGACTCTGCTTTCTGTCGCTGGTATATCAAATTTATTTCGCATACTATATCAAAGTTCATAAAACCTTATTATGTATCGAAGGTCACAAGATCATCTAGGCCCTTCCCCTAAATCGTCTCTCATAACACACAACACAGTCTCACAAAACACAGGTAAATGTCCGTATGGACCCAAAACCATATTTATCTTTAAAAGAAAATACACTAGAAAGCCTAAATAATACGACGGGTTAAGCATTTAGCTCCTATATCTAATGGAACAACAGTATGCAAATACCTGACAATCGATTATTCGTGTGTTAGACAAACATTACCTTTGTCTGAAATTCAAATGAAGGGCATTTAAAGAGGTCCGGGGCTGTTAGTACATCGAACGGAGTTGACACTGTCGTGTTTCAATGGAAAATCGAATGATACTGGGTGACAATACAATTTCGATATATTTGAAGAAGTAGTTTTCACCACGTATTTAATAAGTCACTTTCTTGTTTGTATGTCTGTCTGTCTGTCGTTCCGGGTGAAATCTTGCAACTCAAATTTCGAACACTTCCCGATTAGCTAAAGACTTACACTTTGGAAATATAGCTCAGAATCGGATGACAATGTAAGAATATGTAAAAAACGTGGTAAATTTTTTTTTGGCACAAAATTTAAAAAATAATCACTTGTTAGTTTTTTCATCAACAAAGAGTTATAACTGATATAATTTTGATCAAATGAAGTTGCAACAAAATTTATTTTCTATTATTTTTTACTGTGAGTGTAAGGGATATTTTTTTATTTCAGAGGTTTCTAATGTAAAATAAAATAACAGCCAACGTAAGTCCCACTTGTGTGTACAGGGCTACTCTCAATTATTTAGCCGTGGTGGTAAGTACTAAGTGAAATTATAGTCGTATGTTCACTCTTGTTTCTTTATTATAATAATGCTTTTTATACAAGTACGAGTGACTAACGAGCAGACAGAGAGTGGCTCATAAAGATCTTTGCAATATGTAAAAAAACATGCGTGAGTGTCGTGGAAAACTCGGTTCGAACGAAGTTCCTTTCGTAGTATATTATTATTGATAAACGTATTGTATTATTGATTAACAAATACAAATAAATGAATTACTAGTGTATATTAAAATGAAGCATCATTTATAATATAATAATATTTCTTTGATTGCAAGATAAGAAAAAGTGCGAGGGAGATGGATATTATTCCATCTCGCTTCCTTATAGCCACCAAGGCCGTCTACACTACGTCAGAAGGGGTCGTGACGGAAAAATCTTACACTTTTTGTCGTCTAGCCCCCATCCGCCAAATCAGTAAGTTATTATTATATAAATTAAGAAGACAATATTAAAGTACCATTAACTGAGCATAGGGTATACCGTGAAAATCAAATTGAAACATTGCATTACAAATTTTAGAATCCCTTAAATGTATCATCTAATCGCGTTGACAGGCTGTTCATCTTTTTCATAATACACATTACTTACTTAAATGTTAAAGATAATATCGCGCACTGTGCACAAAAGACAGTATACTCTTACTAGGTATGGTGTAATCCACGGTAGAAAAAGCATCTACATAATTCGTTTCCTTAAAAAATTAAAATGCATCACACTTAAGTGCCACGTTACCAGTAAATAGGTCCAGGAAATATAATAGTTACAGTACATTTTACATTGAAACAGATCATGTATGTACAAATAATAGTTAGTTACTAAATAGGACGTAAAAACCTCTTACCTTATTTTAATTTATAATTACAGATAAAAAATGATACAGAGAATCTTGCTAAGAAAACCTCGTAGCTTCTTAGAGATAGCCAATTAACCGTTTCATTCATTGCCAATACTACAATATTCAGACAATAGACGAGCAGTGTTAAATTTAGTTCTTTGACTCTCAGTTCTCTCACTAAGGTTGGTGACAAATGATCTTTGGGGTCGTCTTTATATAAAAAAATACAATAAAACAGGTGTAAAAATACGTAAAATAAAATTAGGAAATAACCCTCTCAGAAAAGAGAAGAGGTCTGATTCCCACGGTGGGACGAATAATATAGGTTGTAAACTTAACATTATTTTAACGTAAGTCAAGAAATCAAACAGTATAGTTCAAATAATTGTAATATCTTCATGGGAAAATTAAAAAAAATTATTTTATTCATTTAATATAATTTAAGTTCATACTATATTATATGCATATTATAATATGCTTAAAATTCACATTTCTTTGTGATAATAAATATTAATTACAGGTTATTTTTACACGATGATAAAGTCGAAGATACACAGGGAAAACCTTTCTGCATTGATTCCGAGAACATTTCCATATTTCGCAGTAAGAGCGTTTGTTTTATCTCATTGCATTTTATTTATTGAAAAAAAAGATTTTGCTATACAAGTTGGGATCTCTATTATTCTCCGATTTAATGTTCTGTCTATTTGTAACCCGTTTTGACTATAAGTAATGTATAATGTCCGATTAATTGTGTTTTTTATAATAACTTCAGATAATAAAGGGTTTATTTCTTTACATATAAAATGCTAGTTATTAAAAATCGGGATGTGATATATCGATGGTATAGTAAAGTGAAATTTGTCAATAGAATGAAATGTGGTGGCGCCATATTTTTTAATTTCTTATTTCTTTTGAATAAAACGTTAGCCATACACTATCGTGGATGCAGTATATATATCGTTATAATATAATTATATTATTATATAATAACTTATAATATATTATATATTTGTGCAATTTATATAGGTTATATTATATATATAATATAACTTATATAAATAGCACAAGGACAAACATGCAAACCCAGAATTATTTGTAGGCCATACATATATTTCTTCCGTGGGGCATTTGAACCCGCGGCCTTCAACGCCGCAATTCAAGTTAATGCAGCCGTCATAAGGGAATTTGTTATCCCTTCTTTTTTGTCGGTATCGCGGTGAGTATGACAATTGCGACAAAGAGCTTATGGCTTACGATGGACAGCATTACAGCAATCTCGTTTACGCCAAGCTTAAAATAACTATGCCACCGACAGGGAGCGGCGTCAAAGGTTCGAGATGTTGGGTATGATCTCTAATTCATCTAAAAATCATGACAATTATTGCAAATCCAGTCTATAACGCGTTAGACCCATGGCTGGACTTATGAACTTTTACAGGCTCATGACGGTGAATAAGATGTAATATATATATTCTAGATTCCGAACTTCTATTTGCAACTTGCATAATTATTATATTATGAACCCACTACGATTTATCTACGTACAACATTTACGACTATGATATGGTCCATACTACGAGACTAATGCATTATCATTTACTGGCACCTACTTGATCACAATATTTTCACGTTGATGCCATAGAAATAATAAAGAAGTCCCATGGAAAATGAGTCAATTAATATGTAAAATATGGAATTTGACAGTCAGTGTCGAAATTCGCGCCATGCATAAGGGACTACTTTCGTGTCAAAGACTCTTCTTTAAACCCGAGTATCTACTAACGATAAACGATGTTAAAACCTATAATTATTTTCTCTTTTGAAGACCTGCAGTTTGGTTTGCTAAGTGTAACAATATTTTCAGTAAATTTTGATTATATTTCATGTTCCGTTAAGTCGTTCCAAATATGCTCAAAATTCTATCCTCAGTCGTACACTTAACTGCTATAACAAAAACTTGTCATCTATTGATATTTTTCACGACAGTAAAGCTTCCATAAAAAAGAAATATTCTCAATTCTAAGAAATAAGTAGTAATAAATAATAATAATAAAAAATCACACACAAATCATAAGCATGCCACACCTCTTCACATACACTACCTACACTTCACTACAAGCACTTCACTACTTACATTTAAAAATCACACACATACACACACACTTAAGTATATACTTACTCAAACAAAACACTACTAGATACACATATATGCACTGTGTTTTGTAAAATGCGTACCTTAAAAATACTCGTAAATATCTTCAAATATCTTGGTAATTACTAAATGTTATTTATATATTATGTCCACACAGTTGTAGCGATATATTATAAGATTATTTTTATATAAAGTTAGAACCTGTAATTGGCAGTAGAAAATGTAAATATTTACAAACTTTATACTGTTACAAAATGCTGTTGGTTCTGTTGACAATAAATAAATAAAACAATATTAAAAATATGTACCCATGAAAAAAAAAATAACTTTACGAATCCTAACGCGTTTTATTATTTTTTTTAATTCCCGACCTTTCGTGCGCTATAAAACAAAATTACAGGGTAGTGGCAGTGTAAGAATATCAGGAGATAGGTAGCAGCAACTTTCTGATAACAACTCAAAATAATTAAAAAAAAACTTCGTGGTAACTAAAACAGTGTGGTAACTATGGCAAATCCTACTTATTATGGAGGACTTCTGATAGGCTGTAATGTATCTATGAATGAGGTATAGCATTGATTCAGTTCATCTTAACATTAATCTTTTCCAGTCCTATTAATCCTTATTACAGTTGAACCCGAGTAATTAACTTTACGAATAAAAGCATTTAAACGTTGAAGATTTCTTAAGGCACTTTCATTTTCTTGTTTAACGACATGATTAACTTTATTATGATGTACGAGTGTTATATTTTATGTATATATTTTTTTACTTACTAGACTTCCGTTGATAATTTGCACCTCGTTAAATATTATAACGTAAATTTAAGTTTAAGATTAGATTTAATAAAATGTCAGATTGTAGATGGAATTATACAAAGATAAACAATCACTTAAAAGAGTGAGGTTGTCATATACAACTTTATTATCATAAATATATAACTTTTTCATTTTTTTGGTGTTAGGACTCTTTTTCTGCCTAGGACTCCGTGTGGGGAGGTAGCACCTTTTTTCCTCTTTTTACCGTGAAATACCAGTGCTTGCATTTCTGTGTTCCGGTCTGAAGGTTATATTGTTTTATATACTATTTATTATAAACTGTAGTGTAGTGTCGGAGTAAGAGAATTCACTACCTATTCACTACATCCCATGAGATGATATGGGGATATCATCCCATGGGTGTCGTAAGATGCGACAGAGGAAAATGAAACAGGGATGAGAGATAAACAACTCAAAAATAATAAAAAACCGTAGTTGCTAACCCGCTTGCTAACCGTGACAACTAAAAGTAGTGATTACATTCTCTTTGGTGACAACTATAGCAACTATCCTCCCCTATGAGGCTATTTATGAGGGAGGCCTATTTTTAATCGTGGATGTAATGAAGATGATGATGATTTTAATATTCAAAATTTTTATTTTATCACACTATTACTATAATATTTATGTAAATATAATATGTACGAGTACATAACGTTATGCCTTTTATATTTTTTCTTACAGATTTTTTATAATAATTTTCCCATTAATTATTATTGAATACTAATATAATGAATAACAAACGCCATATGTAGTGCGAAAAAGATATAATTATTAAGCAATCAAGTGGAAACACCAGGTGTATTTAATAAGCGATAAATAATAAAATGCTATCGGTAGCACCGGGTGGATACGATGGAGAACATTAGCGGTTATAATGTAATAAATTATTGTAGAAACAGAACTAACAGACTGAAATTCCTGCTTCAATATCATTCGATGTAAAAACATAGAAAAATATTTTATGTTATAATTACGTCATTATTTATTGTGACTGGATATACGGAAACGGATTATGTTATTGTATAATTTAACTTATTTTTTATTCTATAATAGTCATTTATAACAGTTGTTTTATAGTCAAAACGGGTTAATTAATTGTTTCATTAATAGCATAAGAGTATAAACTGCAGTATATTACATTTTTTCTAGTAGCTTTTTAAATAATGTGTTTAAACGCTCAAACAACTGTATAGTAACATTTATTAATAACCAACCAACTACCAGCTTCCAAATGAACTTGTAATGTAGGGTAAGAGACTATCATCTTCAGAAGTGTCTAATAGCTTTCGATAGATGATGTTACACCATACCATATATGACAACTGTATAGCTAACAAACCAGTGATTTTAAGAAAATTCAAAGATGTGAGACAATAAGAACTGCGATCGCTAATCCGCCTGCCAAGCATCTAATTTTTGACCATAACGTCAAATTTTACTTAAAATCGAAGAGGTCCATGTCCAACAGTTAATTCTTAAGGCGAGGGTTTACGTAAGCCGAAGGTATTTCGACCGTTACAACCGTCAAAACTGTTAAAAATAATCAAATCAATGAATTCAAGAATAATAGTAGTATCTAAGAAAAGCTAGGAAAGATTGAAAAATTTTAAGAACTCAGTAAATTACGCGAACGCCCAAGTACAAAATTTCATTAGCACGTACTCAGTGTACAATATTTACGACTTCTTTAAAAAGATAAAGCAATTTACAAGCAATTTTGACTTTGAATAATTTGTTATACATGAAGTTTATTCAGCCAAAATATTATATTTTGAATGAACTCTTTTTTATTTTGTACAATTAGTACAGCTTGTGAAAAACTCCTTCTGATCCGTGAGGGGGTTTTCGGTATCGCTCTTTGTTTTTATATAAATGTCGGAGCGTCTCCAAAATACCAGTTGAATCGAGTGAGCGAGAGGGTGCGTTACTCTAGCGGAACGTCATATCGGTGGTAGCGAGGTGGAATTGAGGGTATATCGAGAAACCTCCACTTGTTTGTGCAGTATAAAGTTCACTGTAGGCGCCGTGCGAGAGAGATTCCGCTTGAGTCATTCTACGAGTGAAGTCATGCTACGAGTACTAAGATTATTATTAATACATTGTTGGTAACTAAGACGGTGTTGTGCTTCTGTTCATTTTAGTAATTCTTCTGGTGCAGTCAAGGATGTTGGTGTGCTGAGAGGCTGCCCTGTACCCAGATAAGTGGTGTTGCTGTTGGTTTGCATACTTTGGTGTTATCATGTAATTACGTACCTCACGTTACACTGGTGTGCGATTGTGGCGGGGACGTCTTACGGTGTGGACGAACCGTAGTTGCTCTATACTGAATGTATAGTGCGTTAACGCTGTCTTATTACTGATAATGATTAATTGCTTAAACAAGAGAGCAAGTTGAACATCCGCTCACACTTTTACTATTTTTAACAATTAGCGCTATCCTGATGTATTTCTGAGATCAAATATATATATAATCAATAATTTTCATTAAAAAAAACGAAATGCCCTGAACCCAATATATTTGTGATTTTATTCTTGATGTGCGTCGGCATGGTACGAATTTCCAGTCGGATTTTCAGCCATGGTTCTTCAAGTTGCGAATGCATCTTCTTCATAAAATCACGACGGTTCATTAGTTTTTGACCCTATACAGAGGCATTGTGGCAGTAAATTATGTCACTATTGGTACATGCTATATTCATCATTCCATAGAAGACGCACATTGGCCAACGATTGGTTTTTCTGCTGCATGACATTACTGAGCACATTTGGTCAAATGTGTCTACACCACCTTTTGTCTTATTATAGCATTCAATCAAGCGTGGCTTTTTTGTTTCTGGATTGACTGAGGCCTCCTCATCATATAAAGGAAGCATGTAAACCATTTTAGAAGGTTTAGGTTTGTACGAAAGAAGTGTAATGGGTCCATCATACACGAACATTGACGTATTGACTCTTCTGATTCCATTACTCGTTCTGTGGTTCTTCGATTCATCCAGGATTTCTCTTTTATTAGATCGTAATGTCCCCACAATTGTTAATTTGTAAGGTTGTCGAAGTAACTGTTTTGCAAGTGGTACTGAGGTGAACCAGTGGTCCATGGTAACGTTTCTGTTCGTGCCGTGTATACTGCGAGTAAGTTCTTTTACGAAGTACTCTCCTAAAGGTAAACCTCCTGTATTGGTTCCTTTTCCAAGATACGGCATACAGTCCAGCATATACCTTGTGCCACTGTCACACATCATTTCTAACTTGACTCCATACTTAGCGGGTTTATTCGGAATATACATCCGGAATTTGCACCTCCCTCGGAATGCCAGCAGCTGCTCATCTATGGTAAAATTTGTTCCAGGAACATAATTTTGACGGCACTGAACCATAAACAATTCCCATATATCCCTTATGGGCCTAAAAGGATCGTCTTTTTGCCCTTGTAAGCGAAATGTTTTATCTTCGAAACGTAGACATCGCAGAAGGAAATCGCACCTCTCTTTACTCATACACGATACAGATATGTACCAGAATATTCTATATTGAACAGTTCATCAAGAGTCAGATGATTGTCTTTCAGAGCTGCAGTTAACACCAGGATACCCAATAGAGCTCTGATCTCCTCTTTGCCAGAGTCATTTTGCGTAGAAGTTATTTGCGCATAGGTCTGTTTTTTTATCGCAATCTCTGTGTTTGTCCATTTCACAACCTCATCTATTATTTGATCAGTCATGAACCGATCAAATAACGATACTGGATCGACAATATCCTTTAGTGCGCGAGTTGGTCCCCTGGCAATACGTGCAATATTTATTGCTGCTGTTCTGTTGGAAGAACGCCCTTTGCTAGTTGCCCAAAGATGGCGAGACCGACTGCGGACCGTGCTTGTTGAGAAGGACAATATACTTGGATCATTACCCGAACTCACTTCTGGAGGTTGATGAGGTGTTTGTGATTCCAGCACATCATCCATCAAAGCAGGAGAAATCTGCTCTTGAACAACTTCATCGTCGGAAGAACCGGAAGACTCTTCTGTCTGATTATCACTTTCAGCAGCATCCACCTCCAGGTTATCTTCAGTTTCGCTATCAGATAATTCCTCTGAAGCACTGAAATCTTCCTCTTCTAATAACAAACGCGCTATATGTTCATCAGGTAGTAATTGTCTTGAAGTTATGATAAAAACTGCAATAAAACAAAAAAAAACTAGTTGCGAAAGTATACACAAACCCTAACCATTCGTCGAAACGACGAGCACTATCGTAATATCTCAAAAAATATAGTACTTACCCGCTGGACTCGTACGCCTCCCGGAAGAGCTCGGTGAACACTGAGTTGACGGGCAACGTTGCTATGGTCGCCGCACGCGCCGAAAAGAGACAGCGAATTTTTTGTCGCGTACTCGTCAATTCGACGAAAGTTAGGTGTCTAGGGTTAATTGTATTTTCTTATGTATATTATTCGTATCTGGAATCAACTTAGTACATAGAGTATTATTTTATTTATATACAAAGAGTATTTTTCTAATAATTTTGCTGCATCGAGTGTTTGCTTGGTGCTGGCTCAGGATCATCCATCTCATCTTCTTTATCCCCTTGTTATTATTCCTTAGTTTTCTAACCGAATCTAGAATTTCTTAATCTGTAAGTGACGCTGTTGTAGCTGGACTGCCGTCTACTTTTTGTAGGTTGTAGATATTCAGTGAAATTTTTGTTGAAATTCTGGTCTCCTCTACTTCATCATACATGCAGAACTGGCAAAGTTTAACATGACTAAGAGCTATAGTTGTTGCTGTGACTTCTTCCCAGGTTATGGATAAAAATTTACTGCATGCAGCATATTAATAGAAGTTTTACCCTCAAATTCCACCAACTCCATAATAGTTTCCTTCATTAGTGACCACTGATACTTTAAATCACACTTTTATCCATTGTTTATAAGAAACTAGTCGTGTTTGGTGGAAAAAATTCTAACTATGTTTTGGTGGTTCTCTAAGGTTAGATATAATTACCATCTTTTTTCACCTTGTTAGCTTTAACCTTATAATTACTTGCTTCCTTTTTTCTTTGCCATTTACATTAGCTACAAGCTACAAACACTGTAATACGCTCTTTGAAAAGTATTCCTCCCACACACTTTTCTCCTTTAAACTTCTCTGCCCTAGCTTTCACGATCGGCCCCGATACAGACATATTATTCTTGGCTGTCTGTGAAACCATGATAGCATAGTTTGAGCCAAATCTTCGTATGTAGGTTTCTTTAATTTCTTAGAAGATTTTCCACCCTCCTTCGCTTGTAGAATTTTTTCTTTGTTTTTCCATATTATAGACACGGTAGAGCAACTTAATTCAAGGCGTCTTCTATCATCACTAACCTTTTCTCCCGCCTCTATTGCGCGTATTTATTAAACTTTTTCGTCAAGACACAAAGATTTTCTCTTACTCGCCATGTTCACAGTTTAAAGGTTTGTGAGCAAAAAAGAATTTGACAACATATAGATAATGCATAACAACCTAACGACAGTCTAGCAGCCGAGGTATATACACGTGCAAGGTAATCACAACAAACAAAATAACGAATTACTTAAAATATTCGTTACCTACGTATGATGCCCACAGTTGAGGTAAATACGGGCTAGTAAAAAAAAAAGCAACAAAATAACAAACAAAAGAACGAACATAGTTGCAGTGCTTATTAATTTTGGCAACTTAGAAAGTACTGTTTATTGCTTAATAATGACGATCTCTTGTCGTTATTTAGAGTGGGTGTGATGCTACATAGAGAGTATCATTGTGTGTGCATCAAGTTTAACCCACCAGATTCAAGTAATTTATTTATTCGAGGTTGTCGTTAAATTGAGTGGATTTTACACTGTATTTCAAGGACATGCAAAAGTTTGATTTGGGGCTAAGCAACGGTTTCTTTTGTATCAGCTTAGCAGCAATTACCTTTGCATTGCATTTGTTTCGACGGCTGCTCTCAAAGTGAGCATATGTTTTGAATTATGTACAGTCATGATTATGAAAAAGTTTATTAATTCTGTACTTTAGTTAACGCTGACAAAGTTATATGTTTAGACTAACGTAGTAAAATCATGAGTTTTTTACTAAATTTCCTTAAAAAGGAACCTCTTTACCATTTAAAAGGGTAACTCCAAGATAACTAATGAGTATTAAGGAGAGCTTACACGCACATTCTAAGGTGGTACACCACATAAAACTTACAGTCGGAGAACAGTTCTGCAGCAAGTCAATTTTTCAAGGGAGTTACCCTTAATTAAACCTTTTAAATTCTTGGGATGCGGATTGCATAATAATTACAGACAATTGCAGTACCAGAACACTGTTGCCATTCGCTGGTTTAAGAATTTTACGTCAGACGTAAACGGGATGGTATACCAACATAATAGAATGGATCTTTTAACGCTTTTTATAGAATAAGTGTGACAAACGAGCACACAGTCCACCTGATGGTAAGTGGAAGAAAGGCCCATAGACATCTACACCACTGCCACCACATAGTAAAAATATAGATAAAAAATAAAAATATAGTGGTTAATTTGACTAAACTGCGATTCGAAACCTTAACTTGCAACTCAGGAGATGACAAAAGAGCATTGCTTAAATTTATTGAAGTCTTTCAATTTTTTCTTTTCAGTCTGATCAAACGCAGTGAAAGTCTATATGATATTAAGTGAAGCTCTGTGAATTAGTTAAATTATTCATAGTCATTTTATGCTTTTTATAGAACCTAATGTTTAAAAAAAAGCCCGATACGAGTGTTTCTTTTCTAATAGTGAAAGGATCAAAATTGATTTAGTATTTCCAAAGTTACAAACTTACAAACTTTACCTTTTAACTTTTATTATAAAGTTCTAAGTGTAAATTTCAGTTTTATTATATTAGTGTAAATAAAGATAATGTCATTATCTAAAGGCGACACCGCGGCTACGCTACATCACTTTGCTACGCGTGCTTTTTTTAAATCAGGGCTTGCGGAAAATTAAAAAATTTAATATAATTTCTTAACTTCGAAATTGACGTACGTTTTTGTTGTTAGTTTAATCTGATAACGATTTGTATTAGAAAACACAAAATGGCTTTTAAATTTACCCTATGCTCAATATTTTTTAAGTATCTTGTATTTAAACAGAAATGGGTCTCTCTCGTTGTAATAACCATTACAGCCTACCAAAAGTCTACTGCTGAACAAAGGCCTCTCCCAAAACTGCCTCATAGCGATATTTGATAGTGGACCCCGCAGCACGCGGGTTGGCAAGGTTGATTGTAGTAAAGATTATTTACTCTATGTAACATGAATTGTACTTCGTCGTACTTTTAATAATATTTTAATTTTAATAATAACAACAGAGAAATTATATTATGCAGCTTATCAAAGTACAATATAAAGTACTAATAATTGTCGGTGAGGTTTAAATTTGCTGATATTGCCAACAATATTTTTGTTTGCTGATTTCCTATATTTGTGCCAATAATATGTAGTTTTGTGAAATGTTTGTAGTTTACGAATTTAATCAGGTTTAATTCTAACATATTTTAATGATTTTTGTTCATACTATATTTTTGTGACACAAGCTTGCCACACTGCATTATAACATGATGTACTTCATTTCGTCCACTTAACAGTTCGGTGCAGTTCAGTAAACCAGATAATTTCATTGAATATTTAAGATTTTAAGTATTTTTCGCGCGGTTGTAACGTTCTTACATCCATCCACTATAGAACCACTACCGACCACGAACCACCATGGCATCCATCACCCCATTTCATCCCGTAAGTGTCGTAAGGGATAGCATAGCCATGCCGTTTACGTCAGACATAAAATAATCAGATCGGCGACCGGCAAAGGTGCGAAAAGTTTGGCATTGCAAATGTCAATCCGTCTGCCGACCATAATTATTGAGGCAAATACTAATACAAGCCGATAAGGATAAATTTTGGGTGATTTTTTTTGTTGTTTATTAACATAAAATAAAGCAAAAATATACTTAGATGAAAAGATAATATGCCGTATATATAAACCGGGTATAGTAAAATTTAGCATGTTCCGATGTTTGAAAGTCCGCTCAAGCGGAAAATTGTGCTCGTTTGCCGAGCGCAACATTTACGACCTTTTTAAGACCCTCGATTACTCGCAATATTAAACCGAGCGAATATATATATATATATATAACTGTTGTATTAAAAGTATTTAAAATCTTGAAATGAAATCGTATAGTTCAATAAAGTTGGTAAAAATTACCTTGCGTGCATCCGCTCGATAAAATAAAATGATGTGTCTTCTTACCTAGTTTGAAGAGTACCTCAATTGCGTGCACTATCCCCGTCACCATTAATCGCAGCACCACTACTCCCAACACCACTACACTAGAAAGACACACCACTGACGACAATACACGTGTTTCGCATCTACACGAGGCATCTTCTGGTGATGTAGACTCTGGTCAGCCGCTAACTTTATTATAATGGATTTCCGCAAAGCAACGCCTGATTCTATTAATTATAGTATAGTTCGTTCGTGTCGTTGTCGTTGTGTCGTTTTGGCTCATATTTAGGTGAATTATACAGTTATTTTTGATAAAAACATGTATAAAACACACAGAAACAAAATTATTAATATAATACCAATTCTGGTTCTGCTTAGTCACATTATCTATCTATCATTAGGATTGTCTTTCAGAATTATATAAGTTCTTGACAAATACCATTTCTAAAGAAGATATTCTGAAGGATTCTGCCTCTTCAATGAAAATATAACAGCTATAATTATATGACAGATTCTTTCATAAAACGCCTGAATAGGATTTCTTTTTTTTTAACGAGTTCGAAATTAGACACATAAATAAATGTATGTAAACCATATTGTTGCGGTTTTCATCACTAGACAGAATGATTCAAGAGGAAGGTTTACATGTATAATACATGCATTATATATGTAATTTTACTGTGTATGTGTATGTGACTGAACCTCCTAAACAGCTGGACCGATTTTGATGAAATTTTGTGTGTGCTTCGAGAATGGTTTAGATTCACAATTGGATCTGTTAGGGGGCGCTGTTGTAGAGAATCAGAAATCATCCGTGCTAAGCCGGGGCGGATCGCTAGTATTATTTAATTTAATAATGACATCATATGAAATATATATTAGCATATTATTAATGGTGTATTTATAGGTTTTATTAACGGTTCGGTAGTGCACTGCCAAGACCACAGGGAAAAAATGTTATTATGGCTAAATAATATTTGTTCCGGGTCTAGATGTTTGTCCACCTCCCTCCACGATACAGAAGAAAATTCTAGTGTAACTTTTTTTCAGTTTAGTTCCTTTTTCATATGCTTGTTAAATAAACTTTTGAAATCATTACAGGCGTTCAATAAATCTTTAAATATATAATTCAAACATTGTATGTAATCTTATATTATACTAGCATTCCGCACCGGCTTCGCACGGGTGATTTCTTCATTTCGAGAACAGCGCCACCTACTGGGTTCAATTGTGAATCGTTTAGATCATCCACTCAAACACACACAAATCATCACAAAAATTCAAACATCGATTCATCATAGAGTTTTAGCGAGACTAACGGACAGCAATTGATTTTTATATTGACTTTAGAGGCTTGAAATTTTGAACATAGCTCAGAATCGGATGAAAATGTAGGAATATGAAAAAACGTGGTATATAAAATATTTTTAGCACAAAATTAAAAAAAACAATCACTTGTTTATTATTATGAAGTTTTGAATGTAACTGTTTCGATGACATTAGAGCTTGTGATATTCCTTAGTCAACTCAAAAAGTTCAAATGCACTTTTAATATAGAGTAAAACTAAACTTGCAAGGACTAAGAATAATTCAATTAATTTCCACATTAGCTTCGGAAGCTGGGACTTTAATTCTTCTACACACTATGTCTTAAATACGTTTTGTCGATTATGTTAAATCCGCATTAGTTATGGTATGCTATGGTTATGGTTATAGTCACCATGGGTGGTTTTAATACAAAACTCCTGGCTCCCCACTCATCCCGTTCCTATAAGTTCCTTCGAATAATCGAGTCAGTTGGCCTTCATGTTCTACCTCTACAAGCCACTCACCACAATCCCGACGGGGAGGACACCTGGCTCGATTTAATTTAATTGGTCCATATTTAGAACTGCAAGAAATCGGTGTAACCAGATGATAGGCAACGCGAAACGCCGATATTTTCTTAGCAACATCATATCCTATTACCCCGCAAATATCTGGAAGTTTTTTTATAGAATAAGAGTGATAAACGAGCACACAGTCCACCTGATGGTAAGTGGTTGCTGTGGCTAATAGACATCTACATCTATCCTCGATTACGAATCAAAATGCAGATGTGTTGTCACCCATGAGGACTAAGATAGAATGCCTCATTTTCAGTAAAAAAGGGTCTCCGGTTCTCTACACTCACCGTACGAAACACAGCAGCGTTATGCTGCTATTTTACGCTGGTATTCTGTGAGAGCGTGGTTCTTCCCCGGTCAAGCCGACCCATTCGTGCTACATCTATTTTTTTTTTATAGAATAAGGGTGACAAACGAGCACACAGTCCACCTGATGGTAAGTGGTTGCTGTGGCCCATAGACATCTATATCTATCTTCGTTTGCGAATTTAAATGCAGATGCGTTGTCAGCCGTGAGGACTAAGATAGAATGCCTCTTTTCCAGTAAAAAGGGTCTCCGGTTCTCAACACTCACCATACGAAACACAGCAGCATTAAGCTGCTATTTTACACTGGTATTCTGTGAGAGCGTGGTCATTCCCCGGTCGAGCCGACCCATTCGTGCTACAACTACACTATTAATATAACTGCAGCATGGCTCTACCACGGTTAAACCGTGGTAGAGCCATCTATACCAGTAAAATAGCTGTAGCATGGTACCACGTAAATGATTCCTTGGAACCATGGGTATTGGCAAAAAGTTCCATTCTGATTTTCAGCGGAAAATTGGTTTGGATGATATCAGTCGTCACTTCTCGTCACATACACCTTTGGATTACCAAACCAAGTCTCAAACTGTTAATCAGTTAATGGGTTTAATGGGTCCTAATATCGCTCCTTTTCGCTTCTTCCAATAGCGACGAATGAGATCAGGAAGGTAATACTTTCCATTAAGTCAAATGCTATAGGTTGTGAAAATATCAGTCGCCGTATGACTATTAATATCATAGACCATCTCCTTCCTGCTATTTCCCATATAATATAATTTCTCTCTGGATTATGGAGTTCCCGTTGCTGTGGCGTAAAGCTTACGTCATTCCTCTGCCCAAGATTTCTAATCCTTCTTTACCCAATCACTTTCGATCTATATTCTTCCTTTTTATCCAAGGTACTAGAGATCTGTGTACACAAATAGCTATCACAGTTTATTCATCATATCATGTTAAGCCCTTTACAGTCTGGTTTCAGGCCAGGCCATAGCACTGTTTTTGTGTCAAAGTCACTGTGCTGGCTTTGGTTGGCTTCTCTAACGCCTTTAATGCCATCAGTCATGACATCCTACTATCTATCCTTTCCCTTTCTATGATCTCTTCTGAGGCTTTGGAGTGGTTCTCATCTTATATTCGAGGCCACCAACAGTCAGTCCGCATTGACGAGTTTTCATCAAGTTGGTGTGACTTGCATGCTTGTGTTCCTCAAGGTGGTATTCTATCTCCGTTTTTATTTTCAATATTTATAAATCTCACTACTCCAAATCTTCAGTGTGCGTATCATTTGTATGCTGATGACCTGCAGTTGTATTCACACGCGAAGGTCGACTGTATATTTACAGTAATTGACTCTGATAGGGACCTAGAGTATATAAAGAACTGGTCTGACAGGTTTGGCCTTAATGTTAACTCATCCAAATGTCAGGCTATAATAATAGTTAGCCATTGGATGATAAAGAAACTGGATCACAGTTTTACCACCTGGACACAGGTTTACCACCAATCATTTCTTACGGTTTTATATTGGAACTGAATAATACCGTGAAAGACCTTGGCTTACACATTGACTCCACCTTGTGCTGGCAAACTCAAGTGACAAATGTTTGTCAGAAAGTCACAGGTATTTCGCGTTCTCTCTACCGCCCGAAAAACTTTCTCCCGTCCAGAAACAAGACGATTATTGTGCAGACCTTAATTTTTCCCATTTTTGACTATGGTGATGTGTGTTATTTTGACCTGAATGCAGAAATCTTGAACAAATATGACCGTTTTCTTGATAACTGCATTCGATTCATTTTTAATCTTCGTTAGTATGATCATGTGTCTACTTATCGCTCTCAACTTAACTGGCTACCCATTAGTCAGCGCCTTAGTCTACGTGCACTCACTACTCTTTACTCTATTTTGATGTCTCCTCATCCTCTATCTTATTTAACTTCTCATTTACATTATCTTAGCTCCAACCATGATAGAGTTCTCCAATATACTAATAACCTTTTGCTTCAGTGCCCCTTGGTACTAACTTAGTCCAATCATCATTCTTGTTCAATCTGTTCTGTTCATAGTTAACTGTGTTTAAAATAAATATTATATTTAATATAAATATATATATATATGTACATTATGTTTATATGTATTCAGTTATATATATATATATATATATATATATATATATATATATATATATATATATATATACTTATATATATGTATGTGTTATATATGTGTGAATATTAAATTTCTGTACTTCTTATTACACCACCTCTTTATCTCTGCACTACTTTAAGGTAGACTGGTAGATAATGCCTCGAATTAAGTCCGCCTATGCATTAAATGTATATGAAGTTAAATAAATAAATAAATAAAACGAGCAGTGTTCTGTTATGGTCTGCTGAAGAAGCAGAAAAAGTATTAAAATCTTTTAAAAGACTAGAATTCATTAAGCTTCACTTGATAACTAAATAAAGTTCTAACGGGATAAATATTATTAAATGCAAAATAATCTACAAATATTTTTTTCCGTTGATCAAATCTCAAAAAATATTCACAAAAAAGTATTATATGGAGAATACGCTTTACGAAAAAAAATCATGGAAACTCCTTAGTCATTATTTTTCAGATAGAGTAAAATTTAACGCGAGAAAAATTGAAAGCAATGCAAATGAAAAAGTTGAAAGGAGGATATTCAATGTTGTTCCGAAGGGAAACGAAAACGTAATCATACTCCCTCCTCAGTATTCCTAACGATACAAATTATTATAGAAATTTGAGTTTTAAGATTCCACACGGAACGACAGATAGATAGACAGAAAAATAAGAAAGTGAAAAAACGTGGTGGTAACATGATGTGTAATATTTGATGATTTAAATATTAATTTATATTTTTATTTTCGTAATTATATTTTAAACTAATTAATACATAGTTAATTATCTACGTATAAAATAGATCCCTTATCACATTAATTTATTTAATTTCTTAGAAATGAAATATTTAAAATAGAAAATACTTCCACAGTTAAGGACGCGGAAAGCTCTTCATATTTTATGTAATTAAGTTCAGAGAAAACTTGAAAACAAGATTATCCTCGTAAGATAGCGTCCCGTTACTATTTGTTTTCATTAATATTAATAAGCATTTCTAAGTGCCAAACATCGTTAAAATTTACTAATTATATTAATATTTTATAAACAAAGTATATTGAAAAAAAAAAACAAAACGTATCTCAAGTTTTCAACGTCACAAAGTCACGGGCACGGTGAATTTTAAACCTAAAACCTTCTAAGGGCAAGGTGCCTAAAACCTTCTCATAAATGAGAGGAGGTCTGTACACAGGAGTGAGACGTATATAAAGAGCCGTAACTTTACTTTTTTACAAAATTCAGTAACGCCTCATGCAAAAGAAAACCACTTTGGAGGTTTTTTATATAATAGTAATGACAAACGAGCACAGTCCACCTGATGTTGGGATGCTGGCCCATAGAAATCTACATCTATCCTCCTAAGTATATAAGACTAAGTAGGAATTCCTCGTTTCCGGTAGAAAGGGATTATAAATTTTATGATTAAGATTATAAATTTTAAGTTTTTTTTTTCAACAGTGACATGTTGACCTGTAACCACTGTATAAACATGATAAATAACTGTTTTAAGGAATTATTACTTTTATTATTTTTAGTTTAAGGGGACTAACACAATTTTTTTTTTTTTATATAGGATAAGGATGACAAACGAGCACACAGTCCACCTGATGGTAAGTGGTTGCTGTGGCCCATAGACAGATGTAGATGTCTTTGGGCCACAGCAACCACTTACCATCCTCGATTACGAATCAAAATTCAGATGCATTGTCACCCGTGAGGACTAAGATGGAATGCCTCGATTCCAGTAAAAAGGGTCTCCGGTTCTCTACACTCACCATACTAAACACAGCAGCGTTAAGCTGCTATTTTACGTAGGTATTCTGTGAGAGCGTGGACCTTCCCCGGTCGAGCAGACCCATTCGTGCTACAACTATACTTCTAATATAGCTGCAGCATGGCTCTACCACGTATATACATAATTACCAAGAGTTACCAAGGATCTTTAAAAAAACGATATGAATTTCAATTTATATATTAAGTGCGTGCTCCTTTTACAATATATGTTAATAATATTTAGAGAAATTTATAGTTCACAAAAGAATTTTTAACTACCATGATGTTGGAATTCAATTCGTTTAAAATAGTTGACAACATAATTATTTCCAAATGGGCTGTTTTTCTTCGATTGGAAAATAGTTAATAATATACTGACTATTTTATTGAAATATATTGCACAAGTCACAGCATCTTCATTCACATGTGTAGTCTTAGATACGAGGGTGACACTGAAAGTTCTTAGAAAATCAAAAAGTGAACAAACTAGCAAGTTATTAGTTTTATTATATCTTTTCAAAATAGTGTCCATTTACATCGCTGCATCCGATGGAACCACTGAGAAAAGCATTTTGCCCACTCGTCCTTAGGGGTCTCTTCGACGGCATTTTGAAACGCAGCCACTGCTACCTTGGCGTCCTTATAACGTTTTCCTCGAAGTTTTTCTTTTATTTTCAGAAATAAATAAAAACCGCAAGGTGCGAGGTCGGGGCTATAGGGCGGGTGACCCAGTAATTCCACGTCTGACGTCGCCAAGTAGTCGATTGTTTGCTTGGCGGTGTGCGACCAGGCGTTGTCGTGGTGAAGGAGGATCCTACTACGAGGTCGTTTCTCCCGAACTTTTTCCAAGACAAGTGGCAAACAATTGTTAGTGTACCACTCTGCAGTAACTGTTTTTCGATCTTATAAAACAATTGTTGCGTAATGACCTGTCCTTGCGAAGAACGAGGCCACCATCTTTTTTCCCACGCTTCGACCTCTCTTCACTTTAGTTGGCAACTCCTCGGAAGGAAACACCTAGACAGCAGATTGTCTCTTAGTTTCAGGATCATAATAATAAATCCAGCTTTTGTCACCCGTAAGTATAGAGTTTTTGGGCCTCTGTCTAATTATGAGGTATCCACCAGGCACAAAGCTTCCTGACCGCTAAATGTTCATGGAGGATTTTGTGCACTTGACTCATACCGATGCCTAAGCTTGTCCGAATCTGCTGATAAGTCACTCTTTTGTCAGTCTCTATCATACGCCGCACAACACTGATGTTATCTTCAGTCGTCGCCGTAGAAGGTCGTCCCTCACGCAGATCATCGGTAAGATTAGTGCGACCTCGTTTAAACTCATTAAACCAGTTGTAAATATTGGCACGAGATGGGGCTTCATCGTGAAAGGCCAATTGAAGTCTATCATAACTGTCTTGTTGACTTAAATGACATCGAAAGTAATAAAAAATCATTGTACAAAAATTTTCTCGCGTTAAATTTATGCTGACGTGACAAAGACAATTTTCAATTTGCCACCAAATCGTAAACAAATGACAAATTAATAAAATACATACACAATAATATTGGTAAAGAGTTCCATTTTCAAAATTTGAACTTATTTTTTTATTATATCGTTTACAAGTGGCCAGTTCTAAAAACTTTCAGTGTCGCCCTCGTATATAATCCAGTGACGCAGCTGCTTCTGTTAAAATTTCAGCTCCATTATTTTTTTAATTTGTACAGTAATTGTAGTAAATTGGTCTATCCGATTTCTTTGTCACTTAAAGTAATAAACATTGGAGGTAACCTAATCGTCAAATTATCGCGAAAAGATCTCTTTTTCATTCACTCCAAAACTAAACAGAATTTGGTATCGATCGCAGGAAAGCCAAATTACTTTCGATACAATTATTAATATACACTCGTCTGATTCAATTTGCTGCCGTGTAATATTCCTATTTTTCCCATATGCCTGAATGCAATAGTAAGTTAATCAAGAACTCTTACCCTCATAATTTTCATTGCAACGTACAATAAGTGATACGAAGTAACTCCTCGCTGGTCAGATCTACGTAATTCACTAGTTGCTATTGTGAATATTGCCGCATTTATTCTATCTCAGATTTTTCGGAAATAGCCCAAATAAATCGATTGCAAAGAAAGATCTTCAGCATGTTCATGAAAAATTATACTGTTTGGAATATTATACTGTGCAAGTGCAATCCGTAAATACTCATCATTCCACAGCAAAGTCTGTTATTGTGCTGTGTTAAATTGTCTTCAATCGGTATATCATCACTTATTTCTTCTCGATTAATTTTATTAATATTAGGACCATCATTGAAAAAGCTTTCGTCAATTTTAATATCATAGAATATATAAAGTGGAATTTGAAGCAAGTACTGAAGCCATGCACGAAGTGTTCTTCTATTTACCAGTCCCAATAAGTAGGTTTAACATTTTTTTTTTATTAAATCTAATTGTATATTTTGCTCATAGAATATTTTTTTAAATATATTGATCCGTGTAGTACAAATTTTAGAAGTATTTTTTTATTCAATAAGATTATAAATAATACTTATTGACAATTATTCCGGTTTAATTTACGACTGATTAGAAAAATATCTCTATCTCGGGAAGAACCAACAAGAAACTCAGCGGGACATTTTTTTTAAATTGTAAAGTTTCAAATCATGTATTATGTAACACAAATAATAAAGAACTGCACGCCTGTATTACAGTCTATAAAAAATCAGTCAATAAATGATGATGATTATGAAATATCCATAAAATAATAAATATATATGTGTAATAGTTCAGATCGTTTACATTTTGTGAATCAATTTGGTGAAATAAGAAATGCTACATTGCATGTGAAATATACGAAATGTACCTATATACGAAAAGTGTTTAAGTTTAACAGAAACGTGTAAGTTTAACAGAAATTTAAAACCTAAAACATTATCGTAATTTATACGTTAGTAAGTGGAATTCTATACGACTTTTCATTTCCGGACGGGGAAAATTAACGATCCTTTTTTGCCTTTCACGTTTTCGCTTTGTTTTAATTTTTCATACGATTAATTTCATAGCAGTCACAAAATGTACAAACTGTGATTTTATATTTCAAACAAAACGATTTATTTTTATCTTTACTCTTATTCACTATATATTTTACACTATTAAAATAACTTCTTGAATTTCGCGCTGCTGGAACACAAGTATTTTTCATTACTAGGACAGATAAAAACGGAAATAGTTAGCTGTACCGATGATAGACTTAGAATATACTTACTGATGCAATACATTGACAGATTTCACAATTAAGCTCGTCCTAGACACGCAAGTTTGTCCTGTTTTGAGTATCCTGAAAAAGTAATTCCAGGACTCTATTATTTCTTATATACGTGGTAGAGCCATACTGCAGTTATATTAGTAGTATAGTTGTAGCACAAATGGGTCGGCTCGACCGGGGAAGGACCATGCTCTCACAGAATACCTGCGTAAAATAGCAGCTTAACGCTGCTGTGTTTTCGTATGGTGAATGTAGAGAACCGGCGACCCTTTTATTGGAAATGAGGCATTCAATCGTAGTCTTCAAGGGTGACAACGCATCTGCATCTTGATTCTTAATCGAAGATAAATGTAGATGTCTATGGGCCACAGCATCCACTTACGATCAGGTGGACTGTGTGCTCGTTTGTCACCCCATTCTATAAGAAAAAGTGGTAGCAGTACTTCACAGCCATTCGGACTTCAAAGCTATGTACAGAAACGGAAATTCAATTCGTGTCTTGACCTGTGTTTCACTCATTTTATGCGCTTCCCGTCTTCGCTCTATTTTTCGGAGCGAATGAGTTTTTAAACGAGTTTTTATTAATTGTATTTGTAAAGGCCCCCGATAACATGACCTTTGCTCATTTATTCATAAAAGAAATTGGGGACTGGAAACATTAATTAAAAACAATTTGGCTTTGTTTCTCTACAAATTAAATTTTATTGGTGATTGTGTTCATCTTCTTACAACTTAAAACAGTTATACTAATAACAGAAATTATTCATAAAATATGACGCTTTAACTGTACGAGAAGTGCTCTTCTAAAAGTCCAATTAGTGCAATGCGGATTGCGGACTCTTATCAGTCGGCGGACATTCGTACAATTAAAAAAACAACGTTTAACGCTCGCCAGACGAAAGGCCGTTTTAATTAAACCTGTTTTAACTAAAACCTGTTTTAATTAAAATGCGTAGACTCGAATTCCGAAATAGTACACGGGAAATTCTTTAGGGTACTACTATATTATGTCCACGTCCCATGGGGCACTATTACGAGTATATTATATCTATGACACACAACCGTCGATAATACGACGTGGATGATGACCTCGTTTTGAGGCAAAACACGTGTTATATTATCGACGGTGGTGTGTCTTTCCTATAGTTGTGTTGGGAGTAGTGGTGCTGGGATTGGTGGTGACGGGTATAGTGCATTCTATTGAGGGAGGGCGGAAAGTGCTCTTCAAACTAGGGAAGACACATCATTTTATTTTATCTCGCAAATCTTAACTAATTAATTTTTAAAATTTAAAAAAAGAATGTCCCAGCTGTGTTACTAACCTAGCATGTCGTAAAATGTTACGTAATGGGTTATTGGGTTTGTGATTCTGTAGGTGTTGGGCTAGCTACCTATAACTCCTGTCACTATTTGTTATCTAACCCACTTATTAATTTGGAATATTTTGCAAGCATCTATCTTTCTTGGAATTCAACTAATTTTATGGATTTCATCGCGTTTTATTTTAACTTCTTTTATCTTTCCTTCCGATTATAATGTGGATCTCTTAAAGCAAGAATGATAGGCTTTGTTAAGCTAAGTAAGTGCAGCCATCTTTGGCTATATGACCACTTACCATCAATTGGAAAAATACTCCACCAGGTGAGATGGTAGTCAATCACTCGCTTATAAAAGTTTAAATCTTTTTTTTTTTGGCTAAGCGTGGTCTCAGTTGTAGCTTTTTGGACTCTGTCCAATCAGAGATTGCAGGCCATGTACTATTACCAACTCATGGTGGCTGCCTCATTCTCTTAAAACAAGATACCAGATTATAGAGTAGTCTTCTTAGATGATATTTAGATTTTGTGTATCTAAAAAGAACATCTTGAGACATTGCAAAATTTACTTTCAAGGTTGAACGAATACGGATGAAATATTAGGAAAGAAAAGTGTGTGTTTTTTGCGAACGAGATAAAATATCTTGGTTATATTATTAATAAAGATAGTAAAAAGGTAGATTTAGAAAAGATAAAACCAATTTTACATATGCGAGAATCAACTGACGTATCCGAATTACGGTCATTTTTAGGAATGGTTAATTTTTATTGTAGATTTGTGAAAAATTTGAGGTTTTATTTAAATTTGTTATACACTCTTTAAAAAAAAAGTAGCCATGGGTTTTGGAGATGTTGAGTAATGCTGAAGTGTTAGGCCCAATAAACACTGCCGCGGAACGGAATATAAGCGAATTTTTGTAACGAAATTGTACATTGTAAAATGAATTTTATGTTAATTGTGTAACGTGCGAACTAGATATGAGCCAAAAAAAAGTCGCGCGTCTTCCGGGTAATTCTCGCGCATTCTCAAGAATACCCGTAGTTACTGTCAGCACAGTCTCTGGAATCTGCGGGAAGTGGCGCAAATGGTGACGTTTTCATTTCTTCCTTAATTTATGAACCCAAATATATATTTTCCTTTTTCTGATATTATTCCTTTTCTCATCATTTTCTTCTTCTGCCTCACAAATAAGCAATATGAAAATAATATCCTATCAAACATTCTTGCCTAATAAAAGATCTATACTAAATAACTGAACGGTGGGCATAGATTCACTTAAAAAGGAAACCGTACACGATCCTATTTTAAGCAGAGTCATTAGTTACATAAGAGACGGCTGGCCGTCTGAAGTGGATGTTAAAGAATTAAAACCATATTTTAATAGAAAGAACGAACTTTATTCGGAACTAGGTTGTATAATGTGGGATCACCGGGTGGTAATTTCTAGTGGCTGTAGGGCTAAAGTTTTAAATAGTTACGACTCTCACATGGGTATGGTTAAAACAAAAGTTTAGCACGTAATATGCATGGTATACATGAAGAAATATAAATGTTACGTCGGTTGTATCGAGTGTGTGCAGAGACGGCGTTTACCGCCCACCCGCCATCCACCCGTGGCCTTGCCGCGGATCGGCCTCGTCTCGCTCACATATAGACTGTTTCAGCCCAATCTCAGGAACGTATACATGGGTCATAGACTTTGCTCTAAATGGTTGGAAGTAATTAAAATAAATTCTACCAATTCCAAATCGGTGATTAAAGCATTCTCTTAATGCTTATGGTCTCAGTTTGGTTTTCCAAAACAATTAGTTTCAGATAACGGCCCACCCTTCACGAGTTCAGAATTGAAACAAGTTTTAGCGACTAACAGAATAGAACACACGTATTAAGCACCGTATCATCCTTCATCCAACGGAGCAGCTGAAAATGCGGTAAAAACCTGCAAAAAAGTAATTTAAAAGGCTATATCACAAAAGTTAGACTTGGACGTTGCGCTATATAGCGCGTGTGTATAAAAATACTGAACACTACCACGGGAGAGAGTCCAGCAAAATTATTACAAGGCCGCGCGTTACGTATGCGACTTGACTGGTTAAAACCCGAGCGAGCAGATCGCGTTCACATCTCACAGAAACGTCAGCAGTTAGCAGCAGGCGGTCTGCATCGGAATTTTAGGGAAGAGGACACAATTTGGTACCGTAACTATGGCGCAGGAAGGAAACGATTAGAGGGTAAAATTCAGTGTAAGTTGTGTAATACGGATTATGCAATTTTAGGTATCGACGGAATCGTACACCATAGACACGCAGAACAATTAACACATGCATTTAATGTTGCTTTGAATGACACGCCCATACATAGTGAGAAATGCAGGCGCAGTTAACCCATTTCTAGATGCAATATCCAGACAGAGCGATAAACCAGGCGAGGTCTCGGAGCAGTCAACAGGCTCGATAGAGGAGGGTGCAGGAGTCCAGCTGGGTACAACAACGCCAGATATTATTAATACCATACAACCACGAAGTTGTACGCGCGGAATGACACGCCGCTATCCTATAAGAAATAGGAAACCACCAATACGGTTTCTAGAGTTTGATTGATTACTATAAATTAGTTATTAAGTATACCCTGTTATTATTTTTCTTATGTTAAGTTATACATTGTACTTCATTGTTACTTAATGTACATTGAAGTCTTATATTTTAATAGAATAGGGCTTGAGAGAGACTTGTCATTTTGTTAAACTAAGAGGGAAGGTGTAATATATTATATAGTTTGTAGGGTAGGTGCCATTTACTTATAAGAGAGATATTTCAAAAGTATGTAGATGGTTAGCCAAGCCTTGTGAATAGACGTGGAACAATCGAGAGTGTTTTATTTTATAAAATTATCAATATCTTTGATGCCGGCGGGCATCGAACTCGAGTTGCCCGTGTACTATGAAATTTACAGCAAGCGCTTAGCCACTTAGCTACAACGAATGATGTTCACGATAGGGTTTTATTCTAAGAATTCGCTTTGTAATGACAATTTATGAGGTGACTAGCAGGAACGGCTCTAAAGTTTGGAAGTGGTCAGAGACTGTAGCCTTTTGTCATATTACTTTAGCCAAAATTGTCAAAAGAATTATCTATGTGGGGGTGATTTGCCATAGATGTCACTATTGGCAGGCAGATTGACAATCGCAATACAAGACGTCTCGTAAATAAACTACTAACAAAGATTATATGCAAAAGACGTTGGAGGCACAGCTTGTATTAAATAAATTACAACAACGACAAACAAGCAACTAACAAGACGTGAAACAATTATTTGTATAGGCTATATAAAAAATCAGTACGAAAATCGGACTCGCTTCTGAGCCGTCATTACATTGGCTATCTATTGCCACGATAACATTAAGTATTTGAACTTTATAACTATTATTGTAATTATGGTATGGCGTTAAACTTAGTTTTATTTTAATTTATTAAATATTTCTGAAAAAAGCACTTAAGAAGCAATTATGTCATTTTCGAATTACGCCTCAACATCTTAAAGATATTGTAAGCGCTTTTGCCGGTGACGCCGGCGGAGTACTTCTTAATGACATTACAAAATTATGTAATTTTATGCTTTCTGGTAAATGTAAATGTTTATCCAAATTTCATCACATTCTTATAAGGGGCAAGATTATGTGACGCTTATCTTCAAAATTAGCTTGCAGGCACATATACTTATCTCTAACCTTAAGACAAAATTTCAGCCTACTCAACTAGGCTTTTTCACTAGAGGTGTCTGTGAGGCGGTGGTACATTCAGTGCGTACATTATTAACAAAGTCTGAAGCAGATGTTCTTGTGAAGGTTGACCTAAAGAATGCTTTTAACTCTATCGATAGGGTAACCCTGCTGAAAGAAGCAGCTAACAATACCCCCGAAATTTATCATTACGCTTGCAATGTTACAGTCAAAATACTAACTTGTTTTACGAAAACTACTCGTATATTATCGATTCTGCTGTCGGTGTTCAGCAAGGGTTCATTAAGTCCAGCACTTTTCTGTTTGGGAATTCAACCCATTATTTCAAATTTGAAATCCAAGCTAAATGTCTGGTACCTGGAGAACGGTACACTGGGAAAGCATATTTTTCTAAATTTTAATAATATTGGTCTTGAACCAAATAGCAATAAATGTGAAATATTTTTTTCCAATAATTTATCTAGTTCTAACAGTGACACTTTAATTCAAAATTTCAATCATATTCCTCCAGGAATAAAAACTGTCAGTACGGAATCGCTATACCTGCTAGATGCCCTGTTGTTTTTTGATAGTATTAAACGTGTTTTAAAAACAAAATTTGATCAATTTAAAAAAAACACGTTGATAAATTGCATAACTTAAACTCGCAAATTGCTCTTACTATTTTAAAATATTGTCTCCTTGTACCTAGATTTACATACCTAATCCGCTCGAGTCCAGTCTGAAAATGTTCGGATATTTTAAAAGATATTGATAACAATCTTAAAATAGCTATAGAAAAAATTCTAAATTTAACTTCAATTGCAACCGCCTGGACTCAAGCTACTTTACCTATAAAATTAGGTGGTATTGGTGTGAGAAATATTTCTAGCGTTGCATTGTCTGCTTTCCTTGCTTCCGTGCATAGTGACTTATGTAACATAATTTTAAATAATAAAGTAGACCAGTGCTTTGCTACATGGCGAACGCTCTATCCCGGCGAGAATGTTCCACTGGAAGTTATCCAACAAAAACAGTGGGATATTGCGTTGGTACAGAGTGTACAGAAAGATTTGTTTCATAATTTCTATAGTGACCAAGATTGGACACGCCTTTTAGCCGTTTTGACTAAGGAATCTATTTACTGGTTACACGCTTTACCATCAAATAATCTCGGCACATTACTTGATGGGGAAAGCTGCGCATCGCCGAAGGAATCCGACTAGGCGCGGCGATTTGTCAACCCTATCAGTGCCCCTGTGGTAGCAGCGTCGACGAGTTTGGGCTCCAGGGACTTTCATGTACTTGGCTGGTAGGTTTTCACGGCACGGCTCTTTGAACGCTGTAATCCGAAGGGCTCTTGTCACTATTAATGTTCCCTCGGTTATTGAGCCTTGTGGAATATTTAGAGACGATGGCAGGAGACCTGATGGTATGACGTTGGTCCCTTGGGAGAGAGGTAAAGCCCTAGTGTGGGATGCTACTTGCGTAGACACTTTGGCGGCCTCTCGTTTCAGGGGTACCTCATTTAGAGCCGAGTCGGCATCAGAGGCAGCTGAACTGAGTAAGTGGCGCAAATATGAGTCTCTGAGAGATGGCTACATATTTGTGCCATTTGCTGTAGAGACTATCGTCCGTGGAACATCACCACACGTGGGGTCCACGTGTGGTGATGTTCCTAAAGGAACTGTACCCGCGACTGGTCGTTGCTGCTGTTGATAAGAGGGCTGGTTCTTTTCTCGCTCAAAGGCTAGGTATAGCCATTCAGCGAGGAAACGCAGCCAGCGTTCTCGGCACGATACCACGGGGAGTAAAACTGTATGAAAATTAAGTAATTAGTTTTTATTTATTATAGTTTTTAATATTGTATATAATAAAATATTAAAATGTATATTTACCTAATATTAGGTCCTTACATATGAAATTGGCGTTTTGTACGAGAGGAATATACAGTCAATTTTTTTTTGTAAAATATATTTAATTAATCAAAGTATGCACCGTTTGTATATGCACTTTTGCCATCTCTTATTGATCCCTTTACTAAAAAACCATGTGGGGAGAATCAATAAACTCTTTGAAGGTGGTTTGGACTGAATTTTCATCGGGTTGAATTTTTTCCTTGTAAGAAGTTGTCCGAATTCCGGAAAAATGGTAATCTGTTGGAACAAGGTCCGGGAGTATGGTGGATGTCTCAGACATTCCAATTGTAGCTCATCTAACTTAGTGGTTGTTTGTTGTGCAGTGTGTGGTCTTGCGTTATCGTGAAACAGCAGTGGCTAGAGCGATTGACCAATCTCAGTTGTTTAGCAGCTAGTTCTTCCTTCATGGTTTGCAGTTGCTGACAATAGATATCTGCCGTAATCGTTTAGCCAGATTTTAGGCTGTAGTGAACGACACCGGTGCTAGTCCATCAAACACTTACAAGTAACTTTTTCTGAGTCAATTTTCGTTTAGGCAGGATTTGGCTGGGTTTCCAGGGTTCAGCCATTGCGACGAGCGCTTCGATTATCGTACAGTATCCACTTTTCATCACAAGTAGATTCGATTTAAAATCCCTTCATTATTGTGTCGGTTGAGCAAAGTAACACAGCAGTCGACGTGTTTGCAAGTTCGATTCACTCAATTCATGAGGTACCCATCGTTCAAGCTTTTTACTTTCCGATTTGCTTCAAGTGATTAATACAGTTTTATTACTTTTAAAGCCTGCAGCTATCTCTGAAGTGCTTTGTGATGGATCCTTCCACAATAGCCTTTAATTCTTCATTTTCCACTTTGGTCTCCGGCCGTCCACAGGGTTGGTTCTGAAGGTCGAAATTTCCAGAACGAAAACGTTGAAACCAAAAACGTACCGTGCTTTATTTTGCGACACCAGCGCCGTACACATCATTAATACTTCGAGCTGTTTTTGCAGCACTGGTGCCACGGTAGAACTCGTACTCGTAAATATACCGATATTTCATGTTTTCCATTGTGCGGTAATAAGCGACGCCAAAGAATAAAATAATGAGGAAAAAACAAATAAATGACTGATTTCAAAATTCAAATGTACCAGCTAAATGAATTTATAAATTTGAATTTGGTATTCTTAACCAAAGAGGAGATATTTCAGATCAAAGTGGTCAGTACGACCAAACGCTAATTTCATATGTAAGGACCTAATATATTACTTTTATTTTATTTTTTTATTAAGTCTAATGTGGTCTAAACCTGGAGAAAGTTTCTTTTAAGTATTCCATTCTTTCCTTTAGATCTCACTGGTTCTAATTTGACTAGGTATTAATTAATTAACTTCATCTTCATTTGTCAAATAAAACGATATCAAACGAAATTAAGATGGTTGAGGTGTAATAGTATTTAATTTGACTAAAAGGAAACAAAAAGTTTGTTTTAAAGGTGTAAAACATATTACAAAGTTTTACAACATGTTAAAGTAATGAGAACAGGAACAGTAATGGGGGCATTCGTTTTATCATTTATTGAATTTGAAGATTTACAAGAGTATGTTTGATTTCATCGGACGCAATTTATTAATCAGTTTAAAGGCTCCTATTCGCCTCCATTATTTGTCGATCTAATGTACTGTATAAAGTGACGTGACCCCGAATGAAGGATTGGTTTATTTAGAAAGGCTTGTTTGCTCAATGCTTTGTTCTGATTTATCGTTATACAATGGAACCTTGAAACCAGCTATTACTAAAATACTGAAAGTAATGTGTAAGGACTATGATAGAGCAATAGTGCATATTCATAAATGAAAAAGCGGTCAAGTAGGTATTATCTGTAGATTTAGTGACAGATTGCTTAGTGCTTTATGTAACACATTTAAATTATTATTTCTCTCTCATTACTGCCATTTTTGACTCCTTATAATTTTGCTTCACGTTGAACAATCCAAGAAACCGAGAAGCGATTTTTGCCGCATGAAAGCGGCTTAAAAAATCTTACCTTATATCCCGTGAGTGTCGCAAAAGCCATCTATGGAAATACCAGAAATTGCCAAAATAAGCAAAAAAGAACACTTATATGTGAAACTTAAGTGTCTGTTTGTCTCTCTGCTTCTCTGTAAGTCTTAGACGTTTTGCTTATTAGGTAGCTCTTTTTTTACCTAGGAGTTTGTCTAAGTAGGTACGACCTGTGTTTGCTGCCAAATAGCAGTACTTGCGCTTCTTTGTTCCGGTCTGAAGTATACAGAGAGCCAGTAAAATTACAGAATATAGTTCATATTTATTAAATTTAACATTACCTTTGTTTGTTTGCAAGGGCTACCGTAATTAGTTGTTAAATTAGTTTTATCAAAATATGCATTTCAAAATATTGTTAGAAAGAAATAATTGGAATAGTGTTCCGTGTTTTAATATGTCAACTAATTCAAAGATTTGTTAAAATAGGAAAATATGATTTTTCTCATTTTAAGATTAATGACATTAAAATACGCGGTCACAGTGAATTATTTTTCAAAAAAAAAAACACCAAGGTATTTAAGAGTTAAGGCAAAACCTTCCTACAACGATGAAAAAGATGAAAAAAAGATGAGTCGTATAAGTTCATGGTCACGGGGGTCAGTCCCGCCGTGACCATGTGTGCTGTTAAGTGCCCGAAACATCGGGAATTTAAAAAAGTTAATATAAAACGCGACAGAATTAATTAATTTCCTTTGAAATTAATTAATAATTAATTCTGTAATTAATTTCAAAGGAAAATCCATCTTTCGTAGAGATGGAATACCCCGAATTGAAAAATAAAGTCAAGGTAAATCTATGTCGCGTTTACTTAAACTTTCCTGTTCACGTTACAAGCTCTTATATAAAATTCTTCGCTCACGAGCTAGTGCAATATTTTTCCAATGTACCGTTTAGTTTGTATTTAAAATACTAAATGCGTTTCAAATTGATTTCTTTTTTACCTATTATAAGCCAGTGTTTGGCTATTGGTAAGTGTTGATGAAGCCCTAGATGGTTAATCGCACTGCCTTAGCGTAACAAGTTATGTGATTGCTGTGCACACTCCCAAATGAATCCTATAGAATATTGAGAGGCTGGCTACTGTGCGCCTGTGCTCGAGGCAAGATTGGTTTTCACCAAATCAGGGTTACCAATACTGAGTCCAACTCTGTTAAGAGGTATTTTGAGCACCAGCCCTGTGGACGCAAAAACGCTATGTTATAAACCTTTCTTTTAAATGCTGTGCAATCCCTTAATTTCTATATCCTAACCCATATAAATTATTCTTATATATTAATAATTCCCTATACCTATCTTTAAAAAGGGAAGTAATGCAGTGTTGATTCTAACGAACGTCAAGCATTCAAAAAAGTGTAAAGACCCACGACGCAGTTGGCATGCCTCTCTCGCAAATAAATCAATTTATTTAATTGTATCGATTTGAAGTCAAAAAATATGCTGATCGCTGTGTAATCATTTAACGGAGATTAAAAAAAACTCGCCCGTAAAGAATTTCAGAAATACTGCAAGAAAAAATTAATAGTCTCATGAGGTACGTGGTCCTTACTTCCGAGGTGAACCTTAATCCTATGTTATATTACATTATAATTACATATTCCTATGTAACGCATCATGGAAAACAACCCCATATGTGACAGCAGTACTCCATGCACAACCGGACTTGCGCTTTATATAGGTTCAGAAACTGTCCCGACGTGAAGTACCGCTGTACCTTTGCAGGGACACCTATATATCCTTGCGGCTTCTTTGGCCATGGATTCAAAGAACCGCTCAAAGTTGAGGTTTGGAGAAATCTCGACCACTAACAATTGACAGAATAATTTGAATATAATGTCATCATTCATCATTGTAGTCCTACACAAGTTTTATAGAATATAGCCCTCCTCCATGTGTTGATAAAAATCAGGTTCCGGAACGAGTCCGTACATGTATAGACCGCCACTCAAGTGGCCACGGAGTCGGTGGGTTTCGTGGGGCCACGTTACACTCCGCTTACTGTCTGCGATTTGGAAACTTTTCTACTCCGTTGGTATTTGGTTCTTTGAATTTCGAGCATAGCCCTATGAAGTTGTTAATTGCAATTTGTGTGAATTATTTATGTCAATAGTGCAGATTTACCACGTGTTTAACGGTGAGTGACATCCTAAGAAAAGTCCATTATCACGCAATGTTTCTGTTAATAAATAATGGCATAGGTCCATTTTTAACTCTCATTATTTGTCACTTTAGTCACCGCAGAGGCTATTTCACCTGATGATGCCTCGTTTTTAGGCAAAACACGTGTTGTATTATCGACGGTGGCGTGTCTTTCCTAGTGTAGTGGTGTTGGGATTACTGGTGACTGGGACTACTCCCGCCCTCCTTCAATTGCGGGCACTAATTGAGGGAGGGCGGGAGGTGCTCTTTAAATAAGGTAACTGATTATATTATCTAAAGGGTAACAAACAATAGTAGCTAATTAACTTTTAAAACATTTATCAGCGTTAATTGCTGTCGATTTCCGGTCTTATTAATAATTCATTTGGGATAGACGTAGTAAACTTTTCCTTAGTTCCTATGCTTGGGACGTTCCAGTGGGTAATGGCAGATGCTTTGAACCAATTACAATGTCAAACAGAAAATTAAGGGTGTTACACAAACATTAAAGGCAATTTAGTAAAATATAGGTAGGAGTTCACTAAATGGTTTGTGTGCTAGATCCTCCACACACGACGGTGACGCAGAAACCATCACCCCGTTTAATCGCGTGGGTGACATAACTCTGCTAGATGGATACCATATAATTTAATAGGATTTGTAATTAATAACTTCAGAAGCTATTAAATTATGTGGAAATTATTTTATTATTGTTCTTGTTTGAGTGGATTAAGCAATATCTCAGACTTAAGGTAACATCTCAAATGTCGTCCAAATAGTTATATTAAAAACTCCATATTGTTTTTCCACCCCTAGAAGTGGAATTTATTTATGCAAATTTGAAAGGGACTACCCTTGAGTTATATAATAAGAATAGAACTATTAAAATTGGTTTACAATTGGCGAAGATATCGTTACGCGATATCATCATATAAAATACAGTGGAATTGAAAATCTCCTTCATTTTTAATTCAGCTAAAAAGAAGAGGATACTAATAATGACAAAAAACATTTTTGAACACTTAAAAAAACCTGCGCTCTCATGTTATGTCTTTGCGCTGTTATGTCTTTAGTTGAATTTTCCGTTTCCGTGATCGCGTGATTTACTGAAAATATAAAATTTTACGACCGTCTGTTTAAGCGCTTAAAAGGCAAAAGAAGCCCTTGTTATTTTAATCCTACTACTTTTTATGCGATAATTTTAATGTACAGCATATAAAGAAATATAAACTATGAAGTAAGGTCTTAAGGAATATAAGCCCCGTGTAGTGGCGGGTTAGAATACCCACTACCCCATATCTTCCCGTGGGTGTCGTAAGAGGCGACAGAGGGAAACTGAGGCAGAAGATGGGCAGCAGCATCTTTCTGATAACAGCAAATAACAATAAAAAAACTGCGGTTGCCAACCCGCTCGCCAAGCGTGGCAACTACGGCAATATCCCCCCAATGAAGAGAGTTACGAATAGACGGCCCCAGTTCTCGGCGGCCCCGCTATTCCTGGCTACAGTGGCGACCATGGTAACGGCGGGGCAGGGGTGCTAGAATCTCCGGTGGAGTTCGGTTGCCACCTACGACGACTCGACCTGGCAACTTATAACGCACGCACTCTGAGGACTGACGAGAAGATCCTGGAGCTGGAAGAAGAGATAGACAAGTTGCGCTGGAATATTATAGGATTATCCGAGGTCCGAAGAGAGGGGAGGACACGGTAATCCTCGAATCGGCAACTTGTTCTATCACCGGGAGGCGACCATCTGTCCCAAGGAGGTGTCGGATTTATCGTCCACAAGTCTCGTTAACAACGTTTTAAAATTGGGAGTGTGTCGACGAGGTTGCGTACCTTATACTCAGAATCACCAAACGGTATTCGCTGAAGGTCATACAGGTTTACGCACCAACTTCGGCACACCCTGATGAGGAGGTGGAGGAAATGTATGAGGATATCTCTAGAGCCATGCATTCTCTAAAACCCACTATACGGTGTTAATGGGAGACTTCAACGCAAAGCTAGGCAAGAGAGAACGATGAGCTGAAAGTAGGGAAATTCGGATTAGGGCAACGGAACCCAAGGCCAGCAGCTGGCCGACTTCATAGAGAAAGAGGACTTTGTGATGAACTCTTTCTTCCAGAAGCGGCCCCACAGGAAGTGGACCTGGTCGAGCCCCGACGGTTCGACAAAAAATGAGATTGATTTCATTATGACGACTAGACGCCAACTGTTCAGTGATGTCTCAGTGATCGCGAGGGTGAAAACTGGTAGCGATCACCGAATGGTTAGAGGCACACTGAATCTAAACGTAAAGTTGGAGAGGTGTCGTCTAATGAAGTCAACGCTCCGTCCCCCTCGTGCTCTAATCCAAAGTCAGGTTTCGGGAAAGTCAGGTTCAGCTCGAGTTACAAAACCGTTTTCAGTGCCTAGAAGATTGCAATGCAGTTGACGATATGAATGACAAGCTCGTGGAAACTGTCCATGCGGTCGGAGTTAAGTTTTGCAAGACCCGCCGCAGAAGAACACAAAAAGTCTCCGATCACACTCTTAATCTCATGGCTGTTAGACAGGAAATGAAGCTGCAATCTTCAGTAGATTTGATAGCATACAGGCAACTGAACAGACAGATCTCCAAATGCATGCGGCGGGACTTGCGCAACTTCAATACAGCTCGTATTGAAGAAGCGATCGAGCGGAACCAGGGCCAAAGTCTTTGCCAGAGATCTGTCTGCCAGAAAGAACTGTCGAAGCTGAAGACCGAGTCTGGCAGCGTCGTTTCCGGGACACCTGAGATTTTGAGTGAGATTGAGAGGTTCTATGGGCAGCTGTACACATCATCGTTGGAGCCACGCAAGTGTGAGTAACGATCCAAGAGCGAGTCTTATCCGACACTATTCCGATGATATCCCGGACGTCAGTCTGAGCAAGATTAGAATGCTCTCCAGCACCAAAACGGCAAGCCCCAGGCGAGGATGGAATTACAGCGAGCTTCTGAAAGCGTGTGGAAAACCGGTACTTGAAGTCCTTGAAGCTCTTTAATTCTGTCCCACATGGTGGCACTCACACCGGAGGCGTGGAGCAGAGTGGTGGTCTTGTTCTTCAAGAAAGGCGACAACGCTCTCTTGAAGAACTACAGACCGATTTCTTCTGAGCCGCGTCTACGTGCTGTTTTCGAGAGTCATTACGAATCGTCTCGCACGCAGACTCGACGACTTCCAGCCCCGAACAAGCTGAGTTTCCGAAAAGGCTTTAGCACCATAGACCATATAATACCCCGGCAAATTGGAAGTCCGAGGAGTACAATTTGCCACTATGTCTGGCGTATGTGGACTATGAGAAAGCCTTTGATTCCGTCGAAATTTGGTGCTGCAGTCCTTCAGCGGTGCCAAGTTGACGTCGGTATATCGAAGTGCTGAAGTGCTTGTGCAGTAGGGCTACGATGGCTATCCGAGTACAGAACCAGAGTAAAAACCCATCCAACTGCAGAGTGTAAGACAGGTGACGTTATATCCCGAAACCTTCACCGCTGCATTGGAAGACGTTTTCAAGCTATGGACTGGAAAGGATACGGCATTAACATCAATGGCGAGTACATCACTCACCTTCGATTTGCCGATGATATAGTCCTTATGGCGGAATCGCTGGAGGACCAAGCATATGCTCAATGACCTCAATAGTGCCTCCCAACGGATAGGTCTTAAGATGAACATGGACAAAACAAAGATCATGTTTAATGTCCATGTCACACCTATGCCGGTAGTTGTTGGAGCACTAAGCTCGAAGTTGTTGACGAATATGTTTACCTGGGACAAATAGTCCGACCAGGTAAGTCCAACTTCGACCGAGGTCAATCGACGGATTCAACTCGGCTGGGCGCGTCGGGAAATTACGGCACATCTTCTCGTCAGGTATACCTCAAAACTTGAAAACGAGGCTGAACAACCAGTGCGTGTTGCCAGTGATGACCTACGGAACTGAGACGTGGTCCTTCACTACTGGCCGGATGAGGAAGCTCAAGGTCGCTCAGCGAGCTATGGAAGGCTATGCTCGAGTCTCACTGTGTGATAAACTTAGAAATGAGGATATCCGCAGTAGAACCAGAGTGACCGACATAGCCCAACAGATTAGTAAGCTGAAGTGGCAATGGGCCGGCCATATAGCTCGATGAACCGACAACCCATGGGAAAAAAGGTTCTCAGTGGCGGCCTCGTACCGGCGGACGAAGTTTAGGGCGTCCCCCCACTAGATGGAGTGGCGACCTGGTAAGACATGCAGGAAGTCGATGGATGCGGGTGGCTCAGGACCGTGCTTTGTGGCATTCCTTGGGGGAAGCCTATGTTCAGCAGTGGACTTGTGAAGGGCTGTAATGATGATGATGATGATGATAGCGTGGAGGCTGTTCGCAGTTTTACGATTTAGTAAGAAAATATTGTGAGGAACATATCGATATTTCTAGACATATTATAAAGAAGTTCGCGAACATACACTAGCGCAGCGCAGGGGATGGTTCGTTCGTTACTCCATAACCCTATTATAAATGTGTATAGTATGAGTAGAATGAGATCTGTTCCCAGCTGTGATATATAATTATTTAGTTTGTAACTTTTATGTTATTAAATTATAGATGTAATATAAGTCAAGTACTTGACTAAAGTTTGTTAAGAACTTTTTGTACAACATTTATACTACTTTTTATAGTAGTTAGGGGTACAAACATGCACACAGTCGACCTGATTAGTTAGTGGGTGGCCTTGATTTTGATTTTAAATGCTGTTGCGTTGTTTCCTTTAAGCCTAAGATTAAATGCTTCATTACCAATAAAAAGGAGCGTTGATTCTCTTCACTAACCTTACAAAACACTAGCTTTATGCTGCTATTTCAAGCTAGAGTTCTGTTCTCGCTTGGTGTTTGAATTGTTTAAAAAACCTTATGGTGGCAGCGGCATGATTTGTCATTCAGTCTTTGTCAATAACTAGGTGTCGTAAGAGGCAACTATGGAAAATTCCGAAAGTCTTATAACTTCCGATAGATGGCAGTATACCATCTCGTTTACACCAAGTAAATACCAAGACCAGCAACGGGCAACGGCGTCAAGGCAAATCTTCTACGACAGTAGTATACTGGATGTTACAAAACTACCCGTAAAGCCGAAAGGAGGTTAAATGGGGCCTTATAACGAGTACAATCACAATATTTAAGAACCGTATTAACGCTGTATAATATACCCCAAAATTAAAAATAAATATTATTTTCACTGGTGTGCAAACCCTATTTCAGTAAAATTAAAGAGTAAACTACGCAGAATGTACCTACATTTCTACCTTATTCGCGGAACGACAAAAATTATAAAAGACCTAACCTAACGGAACAACCTAAAGAACACTTACTTTCATAATAAACGTCAAATTTACAGAAACGGCTCATTGTGTGCTCCGCTCGTTATATTATATATTTTACAAATTATGAAAGTTATAGCTAAATTGGCCAGTTAAAATAATGTAGTTGAAATATATTTTTAGTGTGAAGTTCAATCACATACATGCGTCATCTTGATAATATATGTGATAATATCTTAATGCTTTCTATGTTTTAGTATGAAAAGTAGAATGTATTATATGAAATAGAAGGGTTCTTTTCACTGAAGATGCGCCAGTCAATAAAAGTACCTATTGAATTATTGCAAACTGTATGCCCAGATTTTTTTATAAAATGCTTCTCCGTTTTATCAATTTATTAAGTAGGTTACACAGAAACAAGTTTATATATATGGCACAAATAATTGTTCCTGGTCTGTATGTATATCCTTGTGCAATTTATGTTTGATAAACTGCCTCCACGATATAAGAGAAAATACTAGAGTGAGGTAACGTTTTCTTAAATAAAATAAATAATTTAAAAATCAAAATAAAATAAATAGTTTTTAAATTATTTATTTTATTTTTGACTTACTGTCCTGACACTTCCTATGAACTAAATTTCATATGATAGCACGAGGTACTACACAAATATGGCCCATTTTAGTTTTACCATTTTTCAAAAACTTTTAAACCAACTTATTATTCTAATTAAATTTAAACATATAACTTATATATATATATTTGGAATTCCATTTAAATTTCCTTTATTTCGATACCCTACTTGATAAGTTGGTTAATTTTTTTAATTAACGTATTAGTATTATGCGTCAATAATCCGCCATTTTGTTTATATTTTTCAAACAGCCATCTAAGAACACTTGGGTTTCTAAGACGAATAAAACGGTACTTTAATTTTCTAAATCCATCCAGCCGTTTGGAAGATGCGAGGTAATAAAAATTCACAAACATACAAGATACGCTTTGAAAAACATAACCCTTCCTTGGCAGTTGGGTAAAAAAGATAAAAAAGGAGAAATTAAAAGTATTCAGTTTTCTCATAGTATATTCTATTTGTACAAAACTGAGTAAACATAAAAGTATTATATTACAATGTATGGCTCTGGTCAGAGTAACCTGGCTATTACTTCAAGTAAATAATTTTGGTGTTCATGTACAAGTATTTTATACACAATAATTTACTAATGATAAGTTTAGACGCAGATATAAAATTTTAAACCAGAAAATAGCTTATTTATTTTAATAGCAAATTTAATATAAGATTGCAAAAATATATAATAAAAGGGTATATTCTGTGTTTTATTTTAATTGGGACAACCTGAAAGATTTGTCGGTTTTTGTGAATTAAATAAAAGATTTTTTTAAAATCATCTTCGTGGTTTTGATCAAGAGATAATAAAGATACTAAGCCATCTGTTTAATATTTGAAAGTGATGTGATGTCAAAATTTTTTAACTGCCACTTTAACCTTTCCATGTTTTGATTCGTACATTGAAACATGATTTTACAAACTTCCTAAGTCTTATTCTGATCCATCCATCCATTAAAGCCTATACAAGTCCACTGCTGAACATTTAATCCAGTCACTTTAGCATAATAAAGGGGTCGACCTCGGAATGAGAGATAATAAGCTGAATTTTCTTTTGTACCTTAATTTTAGAGTTCTAAAAGTATTTAAATAAAACTAGTTTTACGGATTTTATCGTATATTAACTTATTATATATTCCCGACGTTTCAGTATTTACAGCACCATGGTCCCCCGTGACCATGGGTGCTGTAAACTGAGGTGTATGACGTCCCAATGTCATAGTTAACCATGGCTACTCCAGATTAAAATTATTAATTTTTGTTCCGATCTACGCAGTATAAACTTACAGTATGTTGAAGTCTTGCAGTTGTAAGCTTGGGTTGGGATTTATTTTTATTAATTATGGGATCCCAAGCAGATGGTAGCACCGACCATCTTCTCTATTGAAATAAGGATGTTTTTGATTTCAATAGCCTCGCGAATCATCCTTGGAAGGAATCGGTGTTCTTTAGCGAGGACTTGGGTCTATAATAATCTAATGTAGTGACCGGGGCGATCCTGTACGTGTTCATAGACTGCAGACTTCCCAGAGCGTCGATTCTTCGCATCAGCTATGTGTTCTTTAACGCGAGTTTTATGGATCTTTAGTTTGTCCTATATAAGAGACCACATTCACAATCAAGCTTGTACACTCCTGCATCTTGCAAAGGACATTACACTTGACTGGTGGTAAAACTGACTAATCTTCTTCGGCGGCTTGAAGTATGTGTGGGCACTTCAAGATGTAGCCGATCTTGTCAGTGACACCTCTGACATATGGCAGTACAGCAGGCACTCGCTTGACTGTGGCTGACAAATTGGTAGAAATCCTTTGTGTGTGCTCTTGTATGTCCACACAAGGATTCCTACCAATTTGTCAGCGAGATTAAAGACCTACATCTGGCAGACAGTGAAACTATGGTCAGTTTTGATGTGCAGTCTGTTCACATGCTTATCTGTTGAAGACTGTCTCTGATTAATACTAGAAGGCTGGAGAAAACAACATGCTCGTAGAATATGCAGTATTACTCAGACACTGCCTACATCTGGCTACCTATTGTGGAAAGAAGAGTTCTACAAGCAAGTAGATGGTGTGTTGATGGGCTCACCTGTATCTCCCATTGTCGCCGGTATATTCATGGAAGACTTTGAGGCAAGCCCTGCTTACTTCTCCATAAATCCAAGATTCTACAAGCGGTACGTAGACGACACTTTCACAATTCTACTTTTAGACAAAGTAACTGCATTTTTAGACCATCTTAACTCGATAAATTCTAAAATTCAGTTCACATTGGAGTTAGAGGCAAACAATTCTTTAGCTTTTCTAGATGTGTTAATGTAACGGAATCCTGATAACACCTTGAGCCACACTGTGTATAGAAAAAGACCCATACATATAGATATTTAAACGGTGATTCTCATCACCATCCTTCTCAGTTAGCTATAGTGGGTAAATGTTTGTTTCAGAGAGCACGAGGATCTGTGACAGTGAACACCTGGCCGCCGAGCTCCAACACGTCAAGCAAGTTTTGCACGACTATAAGCTTCGGGTCCCGCGCCTACGTCACAGTGAACGGTGAAGCCGGCCACAGTCGAGTGAGTGCCTGCTGTACTACCATATGTCAGATGTGTCATGACAAGATACTCAAGCCGCCGAAGAAGATTAGTCAGTTTTACCATCAGTCAAGTGTAATGTCCCTCTGCAAGATGCAGGAGTGTGACGATTGTGAATGTGGTCTCTTATATAGGACAAATTAAGAGATCCATAAAAACCCGTGTTAAAGAACACTTAGCTGATGTAAAGAATCGACGCTCCAGGAAGTCTGCAGCCTGTGAACACGGGATCGCTCCCGTCACTACATTAGATTTGATAGACCACAAATCCTCGCTAAAGACATCAATTCTTCCAAGGATGATTCATGAGCCTTTTGAAATAAAAAAACATGCTAATTTCAATAGAGATGTCTGGGTGCTAACATCTGCTGGGATCCCATAATTAATAAAATTATATCCAACCCAATCATACAACTTCAGACATCAAGATACTGTAAGTTCATACTGCGTAGATCGGAACAAAATTAATCCGTAAAACTAGTTTTATTTAAATGTGTAGTGTTCGCGTAAATATAAGAAATCGTTCTAAAGTAGTCTCAAAAGTCTCATAAGACCTCATAAGTCTCGTGTCTGCGTCGTAATATTTAAGGTCAAGGTAAAAAAAAAAAACAGTTTTCGCGATTATCTCAGTTTCTATTGCTCCAATTTTACATCTGTTATTTTATATCTATATGTTAACATATAATAAAAATTATAGAGTATACAATTTGCGACAAATTTTATTTCTGAAACATTTTTTCATGAGCTCAACTGGCGGTGAGCGCGCAGCGCTCAGCCATACGTACTGTAATGCAAGATCAACCGTGAATATCTGTGAATACTATCTTGAATTTTGGATAATTTGTATTATTTATCAGTTTTAATATTTCATAACATTTACATTTTTTTATATATTCATTTAATACTTACCTGCTTTGTAATTAAAACTCATTAAATGAATTTCGTATTGTATATCTTAATTTATTGAAAGTGGATTTCAAGTAGAAAAATAATTAAGTATTTTATCTAAAAATGTGTAAGTTTTAGATATTAGATAATATATTATACTTATTATATTATTATACATCTTAAAGTTATCTTAATTAATTCAAAGTAAATTTTAAGTAGAAGTATGAAACTGGTACCAACATTTTTCTGCTGCGTCTCCTGTTGCTCGTGGCGTTCCACAATGGTAAATTTTACGTCCTTTACTGTTTATCCCCCAAAGTGCCGATATTACAGGCTGTTTTGAATATTGCCAGTATAATTTATATTCCGACGACCTTTAAGTCTACATATCATTTAGGCTGGTGATAGAAATGAGGCAGTTAACAAACTAAATCGGATTTAAGTCTGATCGCTGAATGGGCGAATAATAATGAACTCATCTTAAATACAAATAAAACCAAGTTCATGAATTTAACAAAGAAGTTAATAGAACGAACGAATGCTCATAAGCCTAAAATTGTTGTTGGTGGCGACCATATTAAACAGGTTAAACAGGTATTCGTAACTTGGGTATAATTATGGACAGTAGACAAAGGTTTGAAAATCATGTTATGCATACAGTGAAAAATTGTTTACAGATTAAAATATTATATAATATTCAGCAATACTTATGTGTGAAACATTTTTTCATGAGCTCAACCGTTATTGCGGTGAGCGCGCAGCCTCAGCCATACGTACTGTAATGCAAGATCAACCGTGAATATCTGAATACTATCTTGAATTTTGGATAATTTGTTATTATTTATCAGTTTTAATATTTCATAACATTTACATTTTTTTATATATTCATTTAATAATACTTACCTGCTTTGTGTAATTAAAACTCATTAAATGAATTTCGTATTGTATATCTTAATTTATTGAAAGTGGATTCAAGTAGAAAAATAATTAAGTATTTTATCTTAAAATGTGTAAGTTTTTAGATATTAGATAATATATTATACTTATTATATTATTATACATCTTAAAGTTATCTTAATTAATTCAAGTAAATTTTAGTAGAAGTATGAAACTGGTACCAACATTTTTCTGCTGCGTCTCCTGTTGCTCGTGGCGTTCCACATGGTAAATTTACGTCCTTTACTGTTTATCCCCCAAAGTGCCGATATTACAGGCTGTTTTGAATATTGCCAGTATAATTTATATTCCGACGACCTTTAAGTCTACATATCATTTAGGCCGGGTGATAGAAATGGGCAGTTAACAAACTAAATCGGGATTTAAGTCTGATCGCTGAATGGGCGAATAATAATGAACTCATCTTAAATACAAATAAAACCAAGTTCATGAATTTGGGGTCAAAGAAGTTAATAGAACGAACGAATGCTCATAAGCTAAAATTGTTGTTGGTGGCGACCATATTAAACAGGTTAAACAGGTATTCGTAACTTGGGTATAATTATGGACAGTAGACAAAGGTTTGAAAATCATGTTATGCATACAGTGAAAAATTGTCTTTACAGATTAAAAATATTATATAATATTCGGCAATACTTATGTGAAAGGTGAGGTTCAACTTTATGAGTCATTAATACTCTGAAGCTAAATGCTGATATTGTCATGGGAGGTGTTCTTGCGCGAACAAACTTGTTATACAACAGTACAAAATGCTTGCGTTAGGTTCTGTTTTCGAATCCTCTTAGGGTCATGTGACACCATTTTTTAAATCAGGGCAAACTTATTAATATGAAATCTCGTAGAACAGTTCGTTACAGTTGCTTACTTTATAAATACAAAATCAACAACCGAAATACTTATATGAGAGGCTCAGATTCTCGTAACGTTTCTCACGGGAAACTGTTCGTTTGTTTACCAAGACACAGTACGGCCGCGTTTCGAGGTAGCTTTCGGTATGCTGCCACAAAGTGTTGGAATAATATACCACCTCCGATCAAAAACAGCAAAACAGTTCACTTTAAAAATAAAACTAAAAGAATACCTTTTAAATTCACGCAAAGTTAGTAGGGTTCTGTTTAATGTATCACACCTTTCTTATAAGTATACTGTGTCTGTATATTATAAAACTAAGATTATATTGCTTTTGTATCTTATAAAATAATTTAATTGTGTGCCTTGTGTACACATGCCTTTTAGTGCGCTTTTTCTTGCGTTGGTTTTTGTTGTGTCTTTCCCCTACATTTTAACAGTTTTATTTTCAATTTTAAATTTTTATTAAGTGTATTTTTATTTTGTAAGGCCTGTGATTAGTTAAGTTTATTTTATTGCACCTATGTCTCTGGCGTTTACTGAAAATGAACGTTATAGTTACCACTATGTAGTTCTATAACATTTGTGCTGAGTAGACGCTATTTTATTTCCATTCCATTCATTTATTTTGTTATGTTAATTTGTGTTTTGTTCGTTGTTTGGTGTTGCAGTTTGACAAGAGGGCGTTTTGAGTAGAATTCTTAAGTTTAACCTGCAAATGGATGCCACACCATATCTATCAGGATACAGTTCGGTAACAACGTGTAGAGGCCACTGAAGCGGTGGAGTATTATCCATGTCTATTAGAACGACTGTTCCTACAGAAACAGCAGTAGCATTCTTATTCCACTTTGCCCTACTTTGTAATGTATGTGTATTCAAATCTAAAGCGTTTCAAAAGGACAGAACTAAAGAACACAATAAAGAAGCGTGATAACAAATTATTACGTTTCTTACTTAAATCAGCTGATAAATATTCAAGCGGTAAATTTAGGAAATGTGCGGGCGTCAGAGCTGTAGATTCGAAGGGTAACTACTCAACATACAAAGCGGGCGAGAATTTAAGATACACTCGATTTGATGAGTGTAGTAAGGCATTTCTCATACGTGAGTATTTGCTTGCTTATTACGAGAAACAAATGGTTTTTACAACCTTAATGGAGTCCCATAAAACCCCGAAATGTAGAGCGCTTGGAGGGTCAGTTTCCAAATAATGCGATTATTAGTGAGCACCTGATTGAATACCTTAGTTATGAGCACTTCATATTTAAATTTAAACTTGACTTTTCTAACTAAGTGAGTTATGATCTTAACAATATATGAAATAATTATTATATTAATAACCTATTTTGTTCGCGACGGCCAAATAGTGTTAAGAAACGAAATGATTAAAGACAATATTAAAGTGAAATTACTGAAAATTAAGTGAAAAGTGTATTAACATAGTTTTACAGCATATTTATAACCTTAATATGTTAGTATAGAACATCGAATTTGATAATAATTGAAAATATCTCTTATTATATACAAAAAAAGTCGACCAATCAGGCGCGATGTATTGTAAAACTTTCTAGAAGTTTTAATTTACTGCGTAATAGTTGATCCCCAAAATGATGGAAATAATTTTATGTTCTGGAAGAATTATAAATATAATATTGAATTAGATTAAAATTTATAAACTAAGGAAGTAAAAGAATATTTAGCGTATTTTTTTGCGCCAATGCAAAGGCACCCTCCGGAAGCGGGAGGGAGGTGGTGAATGCTCTAGCATAACACAGCCAGCTGCGTGGTTATGTGGGACTCACTTTGAAGAAGTGCCTACCCACTAAACACCACCTGTGGGACTGGCATTGGCTTATAGGCCTTTCTGCCGAATCGGATGCGACCCTCTTTAGGTAAAGGGCGCAGGCGGCAGTGGCCGCTGAGGCGCTTTTACTAAAACATTAAACATTAGAAGAGGCTTGGCCTGAGCCGCCAAGAGGCAGTTCAGGTCGGCTGAAAGCTTGTGGGGGGTCCAGAGAGAGTTTCTCGGTCTGCGGACTCGATAGCGAGAGGAAGTGGGGCTGCATAGAAGCTGACTCACAGAATGAAATGATTAGAGTGAGACTCTGAGGCTTTGAAGAAGTTCTCAGAGAGTGTTTAAAGGTGCTGGACTGTGGGGGCTCTAAGTCTCGATGGAGGTCGGCATTATGGACGTACCAGGGTGCGTTCTTAGCTCGACGACAAAATTGTTTTGAACAATTTGAAGTTCGTTAAGGAAATGGGATTAGCGTGGGCAAATATGGGGCCCGCGTAAAGTCATGACTGGTCGTATACAGACCTTATAAAGGGTTCGCTTGTTGCGGAGGGACATCTTACTGTGTCGGCCCAGCACTGTTGAGCCTACTCAGATAGAAGCGTGCGTTGCGTGTTACTCTTTTGACATAGGGCCCAAGGTGAGCCTCGTGTCAGGGTGACACCAAATATGGCGGTCGTATGCCAGGGACGGGGTCCCTAGCATACGGATTGGCAGAATAGTAGAGAGGCGGCGTCGTTTATGATGATCGAAGTGAACGCCGGAGCTCTTCTCCGGGTTCACATCGATACATAATTTAGAACCAAGCTCTAAGTCACTAACTGACTATTGGATCTTGTTCTGAATATGTGGTAGCGGATACCTTTATAATAAAGGGCAGTGTCATCTAGAGAGGCTGTACATCATTCGACGGGATGGGAATGTCGTTGGTGAACAGGATATACAGCAGAGGGCAAGCACTGAGCCCTGAAGGACACCTGCTTTGATAGGGCGTTGAGGGAGAGCGTGCCTTCGTGTCCAAAACAGAAAGGTACGATCCTTCGAGTAAAGGCCACGAGACGAACGAGACGATCAGGAGACCTATTTTATAAAGTTTGTATATAAGGCCTTCGTGCCAGACACTATCGAAGGCCTTTGCTATTTCGAAAAAGAACGCGATGGTCTTATGACGACGACGATAGAAACCGCTGAGGATATATTCCACAATACGGTGAACTTGTTGGGGACAAGAATGTTTCGCTCGAAACCAAATTGGTGGGGATGACAACAGGGTCGCCGCCAAAACCGCTCCCCATCCAGCAGCACCCGCCGCTGCACTCAACCCGCAGCTCCACTGCTGCCTCCACCTCCACAGCCCCGCCGCTGCCGCAGTGCTGCCACTGCCATAACCTCCCCGCCTTCAAAGCCCAGCACCTCGCTGCCCCGAACCTTGCTAAAAACAGGTCCCGCCACCTGTCTTCCTCAGAGACAAGGCCCGATTACCCGCCTTTCCAAAACCTGTTACGACAGGTATCAATTATAATCAGGCCACCAACCTCGGTGAAGCCATCAAAATAACCATCCATCATCATCAGGCCAGTCCATCGACGACTTTCGCCGACTTACCAGGCTTTTCACAGCCGAACGTGTGTCCTACCACGTACGCTCCCCAGAAGAGCGTAAAGTCAGGGCCGTAATCCGCGGTGTCCCATTCGAGGTCGCCAACGAGGACATCCTTGAGGACCTTAAGTCCCAAGGATTCCAGTCGAGCAGTGCACAAGATGCACAGTAACAAGGGCAAGAGGTTCCCTTGCTCTTGTCATCCTCACGAACGTGCCGGAATGAAGCCATCTTCCGGCAGGTACGCACATGTGCGGCCTATCGGGAGTGAAGGTCGAGCCCCACATGGCACGGTTTCCCGGCGCAGTGCCACCGCTGCCAACTTACGGACATGCGGTGGCCAACTGCTCTACCACCCCAGGTGCGTTAAGTGCCTTGACCCCACAACTCGAAAGAGTGCCCTCTGCCTAGTAATGCCGAATCACCAGCTTGCGTTCTTTGCAGCAACCAGCCACGGCCAACTACAGGACGCCCTCGCGCTCCTCGTCCCCGTCTCAACAAACTAGCTCCGCCGCCAGTTAATGAAATAACATTTCCTCCGGCTACTCTCAGCCCACGCAGCCACAATTCTCCACTGGGGCCCCAAAAGGCCGACCCCGGCCAACAGGGGACGCCTCGCGCTCCTCGTCCCCGTCTCAACAAACTAGCTCCGCCGCTGGTTAATGAAATATTTTCCTCCGGCTACTCTCAGCCCACGCAGCCACAATTCTCCACTGGGCCCAAAAGGCCGACCCGGCCAACTACAGAGGACGCCTCGCGCCCTCGTCCCGTCTCAACAAACTAGCTCCGCCGCCGGTTAATGAAATAACATTCCCTCGGGCTACTCTCAGCCCACGCAGCCACCAATTCTCCTGGGCCCCAAAGGCCGACCCCGCCGACTTCCTCCGCTCCTCAACAGGCGCAACCCTCAATGGTTGATGACCTGAATACGGTTTATGCCGCTATTCGAACATCGACATTGGCGAGATCGCCATACTGGCGCGCAAACTGCGTGCTGCTCGATCCTCAGGACCGTCTCCTTGCTCTTGCGAGCACCACAACCTCTTTTGTGCTCATTGTAAGTTAAGTTAAATTAATTTAACTTAAAATGACAGAGCACTCTGCTCTCCCAAAATCTCACGGTCGTATCAAGCCTAAAGGTTTATCGCTTGTGTTATTTAATATTCGCGGGTTGCAAAATAATCTCCCGAGCTTAAGCTCTTTCTTCGAGATCGAAGCCGACCTCTTTCTCCTACAGAAACTAGTCTCAAACTAAGGACATCAATGGCCTTTCATCCAAAAGTATTCTCTTCTTCGTAACGACAGTCCGGACCGCAATGGCGGCGGTACTGCCATTTATTACAAAAGACACTGCATAGCTCCACATCCCTACTCCGCTTACCAACATGGAAGCCACGGTATGTAGGCTAGCCATGACCGGACATCAGTCCATCGTCATAGCCTCCTGCTACATCCCTAGTGGAACCCTCCCCTCAATAAAGATTTTGAGGCTATCCTCTCATTAGGCAACTCGGTCTTTATGTTTGGAGATTTTAACTCAAGCATACTGATTGGACTTGTATTACTACTACACTAAATGCTTGATATCACGCAGTCTCCTCGACCTTACCGTTCTCAGTCCCCTCGGTGTGCTCACTATTCCGACAACACCCACCAAGCTCCTGACGTACTAGACTTTGCAATGGCAAAAGAAGTCTCTCTCAACCTCAGGTCAGGTAGTGTGAGGGAAGATGGTCGAGGAGAAACGCTAGGTACTCTAAACCAACTAGGTCTGCACATACTGAATAGGAGAAACTCCAACTTTCGATACAGTTAAGGCAGCAAAAATATATCAGAGCCATGTCGATATTACAGTGTGCTCAGAAAATCTATTAAATCTAAGGAGGATTGGAAGATTGACAATGGTGTGACAAGTTCTGACCACAATACAATTAAATTCAAAATTATTCATGGAAAACTCAGGGCCTAAAATAGAAAGAGTTACACGGTTATACAATAGCAAAAACAAATTGAGTCAGTTTCGTGAGAATTGCTATTGCTAACAGATAAAAATTTAGAAATATCAGAAATAAATAAAATACACAATAAGGCTAATTTAGAATATCAACTAGGAAAATATATAGAAACAATTAAAGAAACATGTGAAAATACAATTGCAAAATAAAAAATAAAAATAAACTTACCTTGCCGTGGTGGAACGAAAAACTTGACGCACTAAAGAAAAACGTCATCACCAAAAACGCCGCATAAGATGTGCTGCCGCGGTACGATGGGCCGCTGTTTCAAAGAATACCTGAAGCGAAAGACCAATATGAATCTGAAGCAAAAAAGGCTCAAGTCAAAATTTGGAAGGAGTTCTGAAAAACAAGACAAAGAAAGTTTATGGGATGGATATATCGGGTAATCGGCAGAACACCAAAACGGCACGAAGACCTGCCACTAAAGAAAGATGGAAAAATACTGGATAATTTAGAATCAACTAGATTGCTGGCCGAAACCTTTATCCGGAGGACTTAGTTGAAGCTGACGACGCAGAACACCAGCGCATACGAGAAATGGCTGAAGAGGTAATGCAGAACGCAAGATAACTCTTGCGATCCACCATTCACTCTCTGTGAGCTAAAGAAACGCTCCAAATAGCTTCAAACCAAAAAGTCTCCGGGAGGGACGGCTTCACGGCCGATATCTGCCGAGGTGATTTCCATAACCCTGAGAGATTACCTGAGCCTTGCAAATAAATGCCTCGAGTTGCTACTTCCCACTATATGGAAGCAAGCAGTAGTTGTGGTCCTTCGAAAGCCCGGAAAGGAGGACTATACGCACCAAGGCCTACAGACCTATAGGTCTGCTACCAGTTATGGGAAAAGTCCTGGAGAAGATGGTTATTAGAAAAGTAGATGGCACATTCAACCAGGGGTTAGTACTCGCCAATACGGCTTCACACCAAAGAAGAAGCACCAAGACTCCCTCTATGACATGATGGAATACATACGTGATAGTTATGAAATAAGAAGATAGTTACCATGATATCCCTGACATAGAGGGATTCGATAGCGCTTGTGGCCAGCAATTAGATGTCGGTTGGCTGAGGAATGATGCCCCATAAACATCAGGAGATTGGTTGACAGTTATCTCCAGGACAGAAGAGTTAGAGTGAGATATGCGGGGTGGAGCAAACACAGATAACTACAAAGGGTGCGTACAGGGCTCCATAGGAGAACCGGTTCTGTGGAACTTGCTTCTAGACCCTTTGCTTAAGGAGCTCGAGAAAAGAGGTGACCGGTGTCGCGTTTGCCGACGACATCTTCCTGTTGTTTGCGGGTGACACGGCTCTTGAGATCAAAGACGTGCAAATGCCACTCTTGAACATCTTCGAGGTGGGAATTCATGTAAACTCAAATTTGCGCCACATAAGACTAAGGCTATGGTTATAACCAACAAATTGAAATACGATTCCCCACGTCTCGACATGGGCGGGATATGCATTGGCGTGTCGGAGGAGATTAGGTGCTGGGTGTCACCGTGACAGAAAACTCACCTTTAACACCCATGTGAGGAATGTGTAGGAAGGCAACAACACTTTACGGACAACTATCGAGAGCTGCAAAGATTAGTTGGGGCCTTCAACCAGAGATCATCAGGACGATGTACGGCAGTCGTTGAGCCGGTAGTATTGTACGCGGCGAGCGTTTGAGCGCCAGCGGCTAGCAAATTGGGAATAAAAAGCAGCTAAATGCTGTGCAAAGAGGATTTGCTCAGAAAATTTGTGCAAGGCTTACCGTATTGTCTCCTGCACTCGGCACTAACATTAGCTGGCCTGCTTCCTCTAGACCTGAGAGTCCAAGCAGCTTCCTTTTTGAAGCCAGAGGTAAACTCCGGTCGGTGTTAGGGGACCAGTGGTGAGGCAGGGTGAGCTTTGCAGAATTGCCACATCCAGCATCCCATGGACCTGGAATTCATTTGCCTGGGAAACGAGTGCGAAACGAGACAACAACACCCAGAGTCTCCGAATATTACCGATGGAAGCAAAATAGAGGAAAAGTCAGACAGCATTATCCTTTGGAATAATGAAGCCGAGACAGGAACTCTAAAGCTCAAACTGTCGGACTACTGCACCTTTTACCAGGCAGAATTACTGGCATATTTAGGCAATTGAGCGAGTCATCAGTAGGAAAGAACAAAGTATTGGGGTTTACAGTGATTCGAGAGCAGCACTCGAGACCATTGTCAACCAAGAAACCAAACATCCCTTGCAGTAAAGACTCGCAAAACATACCAAGCCGTTTTCACAAAAAAAAAGTATCCAACTGTTCTTATTATTTTAAAGCCCCGTGGGTCTGTCAGGAAATGAACGGGCCGATGAGTTGGCAAAACAAGCTGCATTGCGAATTATGGCAAACCAGCATATGACCTGTGCCCGGTATCTTTTGTAAAAAGACTAATCCGACTGGAGACTCTGAAAAATGGAACCGAAGATATGAAGGCGATGCGGATGGAACAACAAAGATCTTTCTCCCTAGTGCTGAATGCATATAAGCTGGTTAGGAAACAGCACTGTCTCCTATAATGGTACAGGCCATGACCGGGCATGGTGGGTTCTCCGATTACCTGTACCGATTTAAATGTAAGGATCCCTCATGTAACTGAACCAGGAGTAGAGGAGACAGTGCTGCACATACTACTTGAATGTCCCAGATTTGGTAAATAAACAGGAGTTTGAAACTGCGTTCGGAATAAACATGGAAAGAGGCAACATTTGGTCATTGTTAGCTGAAAACAATACGAGAGCAAAATTTATTACTTATTGTGAGGGTGTTAAACGAGTTGCGAAAACTAATAAAGATTAATATTATCATATGATAACTACGGCATCTTCAAAATTGAAGTAAACAGGTAATCTGTGCTTCCTTGTATCTATATCGCATATAGATAGAGATAATGCACCGAACATAGTAACAGTGAGTTCTTATCACTTATTAATAAAAAACTTAAATCAAGAAATTAAAGATAACAGATATAAAAAGACTCTGAAATTAAATGTCAGAGTGCTGCATAAAAAACCTCAGGTCAATCAGGACCCTTGACGATCTTGGATCCGACCACGCCCTGTCTCCCCACGAAAACCTTCACCAACTGGAAGGGCTTCAAGAGTCCTAGCAAAAGCTATGAACTCACAGGACTCCCCATCTCCCTCTCGTCGGACTTCGACAGTCCCGAAAAATCGACACCGCAGTCGATTCTCTCTCCACTCTATAAAATCCTCCCTTAAGGAGAATGAAAGGGTCGTCCAGTTGCTAATAATAATGGTCTTCCTACATATGGCAACTAATGAAAGCCAAGAGAGCTGCTTTCCGGATAGCAGCACTCTATCCACCCCCGACTACCGGCCAATCGTCTTCAACGAGAAGTCCGTTCACGCCTCTCGAACTTCGAGACCTCGAAAAGAGTAATCTCATGGAAATATCTTTCCCTCTCATACAGCGTACTATCAGATGGCGAGCCCTCCGCATAGCGCTATCACTCACCTCCCTCACTCCCGTCCCGACGGTGCTATTGCCTTCGAGGACGAGGAAAAAGCCAGTGCTTTGCAGACAGCATCGCCGCTCAATGCTCACCCAGTTCACAGCCCACTGACCCTCCCACATCCAGGAAGTGGAGGATGAGGTCCGCCGCCGGAACACGCTCCCACAGCCTCCGAGCCTATCACTGTGTCCAATGATGAGATCTCATCCCTCATCAAAGGACTTAAGCCCAAAAGGCTCCGAGCGCGGATGGCATCTCAACCAAGCCCTTAAACATTTTCTGAGCAGGTGTTAACCCTTTTAGATATTATCTTCAATGCCTGCTTCAACCTCAGCTACTTTAGCGTAATTAAACTTATTTTCTTTTTATAGTGAAATTAAAGAATTAATGTACCCAAATATTATGAAAATTGGGACATTTTGTTTAATAACTTTTCATATTGCTAATATATTCAGAAACCTTTATGGTATACTAATAAAAGACTAAATTGCCAATTTATTAACAATATACAGTACATTAGTGTAGGAATTTATGTATGAATAAAATTATAATTTATGACAATTGTGTGGTAAAATGTTTTGCAATAAAGAGGCAAAACGGACAATGGCAAGCGGCTCACTTTAAAGTAACGCTCAAGTCTACCTTAGGGTTTGGGACCCTGTAACGTTGTAGTGTGAAGAGCTACCAGTAATAAGCGGTAGTAACCAGTAGTAGCTGGTGACTAGTAGCAGAATATAGTGAATAGTGAATAGTAGCAACATAGTAACTGATATTCGCAATTACATATATGAAACTGATAGCTAGTTGCATAAAGTGGTAACTGATATTCACAGTTACATATTTGGAAGTGATAGCTAGTCGCATAACGTGGTAACTGATATTCGCAGTTATAAGTGGTAACTAGTTGTATAACGTGGTAACTGATATTTGCAGTTACAAGTCATAGAAATAGCTATTTTAGTTGATAATAGCAGCTAGTCAGACAGTGTTGATAAAACCAGCTACTACTTATAAATATTTGATACTACCATAATAATTTGAAGAAATCTTTTTGAAATATATAGTGACCAACTGATAGTGAACAACCGAGTTGAACAACCGTATTCAACAACCGTGGTCAATAACCAATAGTCAGAAGATTTCCGCCGAAAAGTTGAGCAGTCAGACACTTATGGCTGCATTGCCATTTGTATTCTATTTCGTGTATTTTGATTTAACCTCAGTCCACAGTACCCAGCTGCACCCACGAAGACGGCAGTAGTATCCTCTGGAACCCATAGGTGTAGGACGTGAGCGACTCACGGAGTATCTCTGTCGACATTTACTGTTTCGCCCGTCCGGCACAGTTCGGATTATGAAATATTTCAGACTTAAGGTAACATCTGAATGTCGTCCAAATAGTTAGGTACATTAAAAACTCCATATTATTTTCCACCCTTAGAAGTGGAATTTATTTATTCAAATTTAAAGGACTACCTTGAATAATAGTCTATTTAATAAGAATAGAACCATTAAAATTGGTTTACAATTGGCGAAGATATCGTTACGCGATATCATCATATATGACGGACATTGTTCACCAGAAGTGTCTTTAAAACTATGACGTCATCATCGATGACGTCATCATCGATGACGTCATCGATGACGTCATTATTATGATTTCTAAGTTCACTCATTATTGTTTTTAATAATAAAACTCACTACACTTATTTGATCTTAACTGGTTTTACTAATCCACAATTATTCACGATTAACAATTATTCACAATTAACAATTATTCACAATTAAGAACTATTTACAATTTATAATTCACAAATTCAATTAGTTCTGAACAGTACGACCGCTCGAACAAGAATGACTTCCCAAGCCGCCGCACACTTTTAAACCGAACGCAAGTGTGCGCAAGCTATCCTACTACTGCGCTTTGAGAATAATTGCCGTCTAAATTGTTATAGTGATAACCCGCATTTAATTATAATAATATTTTGAATTAAAACATTTTAAATTATTTATAACAATAATCAACAAATTTTAAAATATAAACAAATTTTATCAATCAAGTTATAGCGTCATTTCTGCAGTTGAAATAACGCTTTCGATATTCTACACACAATACAGTTGTCCACAAACCTGCACCAGGGTACTCATTTTATCAAACCAGTAAGATTCTTTGATCTTATGTAGAGTCTTTTTCCATCCAGGGTGTATTTATTATACTCCACTGGAAGATTTAGGAACTACAACACAGATTTGCTGTCCAAAAATTGGGTCTTTTACGATTCGTTTTAAAACTTCGTTTTCTAGAAGGTAGCCATCTACTGATTTCCGTTGTTGAAGCTGTCCATCAGAGGACGCAACGTCTCATCTCGGCGTTGTTTCACCTTCAACCAATCCAGGTCTCTAGTCATTATGTTAACCTCACAACTATTTGGATTTCTACTAAAAGTCGGCGTGTTGCAGACGATTTCCTTTGCGGTATTCTACTTCAAAATCATAGTTTTGTAAAACGCCCCACCGATTAATTCTCAGGAGAGATCTTTTATGTTTAGATGCCTTTAAGGCATTGCAATCGGTTATAATTTTGAATTTCCGTCCATACAGATACTGTCGAAAATGTTTTATGCACGCTACCGCCAAGGTCTCGTACGGAGTGATATCTGCTTTCAGTATCAGTAGTTCTCATGCTCCTAAGGCGACTGCATGTTGACGTTTGTTGATTATCTGTACTAGAACGGCACCAATCCCAAGCTACTTGCATCCGTGTATAATTCTATTGGTGCTTCTTCTTGAAATATTATTAACACAGGTGATGATGTCATTGAATTATCTTATTACGTGCTTCTTCGTCGATCATTCCACTCCCATTTAGCACCTTGTTTAGTCAACTCATACAAGGGTATCATTATACAGGAAAAGTCAGGGGATAAATTTCGAAAATATCCAGCTAAACCATTGAACTGTCTTACATTTTAGCAGTATTCGGAACTGGTGCCTTAACTAGAGCTTCAACTTTCTTTGGACTCGACGGATTTGACCATTTGAAACAACGTTACCCAAATATTCTATTGAGCGTTTGAAGAAGCTGCACTTATCCGCATTGATAGAAAACCCAGCCTTATGTAATGCTGAGAATGCGTTCAATGTTTACTAGTCCTTCAGTAAAATCAGCACGCCAAGACATCGTCGACGTAAACTTGAGCAGCACTGCCCAGTAACGAAAACAATGCTCTATTAATACACCTTTGGTACACTGCACCATTGGATAAACCAAATGGCATATGGTATTCGTATAACCCATAAGGCGTAACGAATGCAGTCTTCTCTGGAACTCGAAATAGGTATTTGATGGAAACCTGCCATATCTAATGTGGTAAAGTAGAGTCCATTGGCCAGTTGATAGATTAGGTCAGAGACGAGTGGAAGTGGGTAATGGTCCCGCAAGGTATTAGCATTTAACTCGCGGTCTACACAAAGTCGGTCATCTCCATTCTTCTTTTACTAAGATAATTGGGCTGGAGTATGGCGATTTGCTCTCGTATAATGTTGTGCTTCAGTAATTCGTTGATAATGGTAGAACCTTTCTTTCCACTGGACTGAGCGGTATGGTCTTCGTTCTACATATTTGTCCGGATTCTTTAATCTGATTTCCAACATACCTGTGTTAACTTGGGTTTTAGGGTATCCTTGAATAAATAAGTGTTCATATTTATTAAGGAGTATGCGGAGTTGTTTGATTTCTTCAGGGTCGGAAAGATCACAGTCTAGTTTTTCAAATATTGGATTATTTGTGGTGATATGATTGATAAGCCCTTGGTACTAATTTTGTTTCGCCAGACGTTACTATAATACTCAAGTTTGTGCCTTGAATCAAATTCATGCCCACCAAAATGTCCGTCGTTATCTCACAGTCAGCCAGAACATAAAACTAAATTTCTACGCTGATATCATCTATGACACATATAGTCAGTAAACTCGTGAGTGATAATACGGAAATCGTCCAATACCTCTCAAGTAGTTAGCTGTTTGAACTCTTTTCTCTTTCTGAACTCTTTTGTCAGATTCCCGTATAACTGAACATTCTGCACCACTGTCAAACACTGCCCGTAAAGATTTTATTCCTATCCTGATGGTTAAAGGGGCGAGTTTTGCACCTTCGATGTGATTTATATTTGATGTCAAAGAACGATCACGCTTAAAGCACTGGTCGTAAGTATGTCCTAATTTTTGACAAAATGTGCAGGTAGGTTTACTATTACTTTCACCTCTTTTACTATATTGTTCTTGATTCAATGCTGTTGGTTTGAAACGACATTCATCGGCAGAATGATTTTTTCATTTACAGATGTGACAGAATGACAGAGTGTGAGCATCACTATTGTTTGATAAGCGTGGACGTTTTTTTGGCATCGTCATACTACTATTTGATGGATGAACGCTTTAATCGTATTGATGATGCAATAGAAATAAGTTCTGGTACTGTTGTTGCGCGCGTTTAATAGTTCAATTTGTAAATGTTCGTCACTAACGCAACCAATTACGGCCTCAACTGCATCTTCATTAGCTAATTTATCTGGTAATTCGTCTCCATAGTACCCATGCTCGCGATAAGAATTCCGCTATATCCTTGAAGAATCAAAAACATGTTCCTGAATCTTAGTATGTCTCGAGAATATCGGTTTTCTGGTTCAATAGATAAAACTTCTCCTTGAACAGGAAGTCTGCAGTGTATGAACATGTTTAAGATCGTCCCCGCCACTACATCAGATTTGATAGACCACAAATACTCGCAAAAGAACACCAATTCCTACCAAGGATGATACGCGAGTCTATTGAGATTAAAACATCCTAATTTCAATAGAAAGATGATGGGTGCTGCCATCTGCTTGGGATCCTATAATTAACAAAATTAAATCCAAACCCAAGCATACCACTTCAAGACTTCAAGATACTGTAAGCTCATTCTGCATAGATCGGAACAAAATTAATATTCAAAAACTGAAGGTAGCTGGGCTAACTGTGGCATTGGGACTTCAAACACCTCAGTCCCCGTAACCATAAGGTGCTGTAAAGCACCAAAACGTCGGAATTAAAATAGTAAATTGAACTCGATAAAATCCGTAAAAATAGTTTTATTCAAAGATTACTCATGTCTTAATGACATGCAAATAACTCTCAGTCCAATGTAAGGCAGTAAGTAAAGGCCAAGTTAGATGTATAGTGAAATAATATTTTTGAAATAATGTAAGTCGCAGCAAACAGCAATTAGCCTTTCAGTTAACAGGCTAGTCTATTTACTAAAGGGCGCCGTTAAACCAGCGACCTGAATGATATCCAGTCGGTGCGTCTAATACAACTATCTTGTAATATCAGCAACAGTAGGTTAAGGTGCGGCTGGGGTGACCCAAGGCCCAACCTTAACCCGGCTGAAGCGCATGGGCTGAATATCATTCAGGCCGTTAGTTAATAGTAAAAAGGCTAACTTTGTTCACTAAAGGCTAATTAAATGATGCTACTGACATATATATAAATAAAATTGAAATGTCTATATGTAATATTATTTCGATTTTATTGATTAACTAGCCTAATATAACACAACAGTTATTCTTATGTCACGTTTATTGTTCGGGATAGAAAAAATATCGCTACAGAAAATTCCGTAAATACGGATGAAACTTGTCTTGAATACTTATATGAAGAATAAAAGTTCAACTTTCATAACATGGCCGTCACTACCTAATACTGGAATTAAACCGGAGTGGTGACAACTTAATCTTTAAGAGAAAACAGAGTTCTACAAGCAAGTAGATGGGTGGCGATGGGCTCACCTGTATCTCCCATTGTCGCCGATATATTCATGGAAGACTTTGAGAGAAAGCCTACTTACTTCTTCCATAAATCAAGATTCTACAAGCGGTACGTAGACGACACTTTCACAATTCTACCTTTAGATAAAGTAACATTTTTTAGACCATCTTAACTCCATAAATTCTAAAATTCAGTTCACAATGGAGTTAGAGGCAAACAACTCTTTAGCTTTTCTAGATGTGTTAGTAATTCGGAATCACAATGTACCTTGAGCCACACTGTGTATGAAAAAGACCCATACATATAGATATTTAAACGGTGACTCTCATCACCACCCTTCACAGTTAGCTACCGTGGGTAAATCTTTGTTTCAGAGAGCACGAGGATCTGTGACAGTAAACACCTGGCCGCCAAGCTCCAATACGTCAAGCAGGTTTGCACGACATAAGCTTCGGGTCCCGCGTACCAATCACAGTGAACGAGTGAAGCCGGCCACAGTCGAGCGAGTGCCTGCTGTACTGCCATATGTCAGGGGTGTCACTGACAAGATTGGCTACATCCTGAAGCGTGCTTCTATTAAAACATATTTCAAGTCGCCGAAGAAGATTAGTCGGTTTTACCATCAGTTAGTGTAATGTCCTCTGCAAGATGCAGGAGTATACAAGCTTGATTGTGAATGTGGTCTCTCTTTATATAGGACAAACTAAAAGATCAATAAAAACCGCGTTAAAGAACACATGGCTGATGTGAAGAATCGACGCTCCGGGAAGTCTGCAGTCTGTGAACATGTACAGGATCGCCCCGTCACTACATTAGATTTGATAGACCACAAATCCTCGCTAAAGAACACTGATTCCTTCCAAGGATGATCCGCGAGGCTATTGAAATCAAAAACATCCTAATTTCAATAGAAGATGGCTGGGTGCTACCATCTGCTTGGGATGCTATAATTAATAAAATAAATCCCAACCCATACAACTGCAAGACTTCAAGATACTGTAAGTTCATACTGCATAGATCGGAACAAAATTAATAATTTTAATCTGGAGGTAACAAGGTTAACTATGACATTGGGACGTCAAATATCTGGTCCCCCGTGACCATGGGTGCTGTAAAGTACTCAGAAAGTCAGGAATATAAAATAAGTTAATATACGCGATAAAATCCGTAAACTAGTTTTATTTAAACGTGTAAAGTCACGATGTTTAGTAGCGAAGATAACTTGTAATTTACATTATATAATCTTTTATCAGTTTTAAATTTATAACTGTAGTTATTATACTTGTCTTATCTTTGGATATTATTAAGTTATTAAGCTCGTATAGTACGTAGTAGAGCCATGCTGCAGCTGTGTGTAGTATAGTTGTAGCACGAACAGGTCAACTCGACCGGGGAAGGACCACGCTCTCATAGAATACCAGCGTAAAATAGCAGCTTAAGGCTGCTGTGTTTCGAATGGTGAGTGAAGTGAACCGAAAACCGCTTTTACTGGAAATGAGGCCTTCCATCTTAGTCCTCACGGGTGACAACTCATCTGCGTTTTAATTCCTAGTTGAGGATAGATGTAGATGTCTGGGCCACAGCGACTACTTAACATCTGTGTGCCGTTTGACACCCTTATCAATATAAAAAAATTGTTGCAATATACATAAATTAACACAACTTTTAAAAGGCGTTTCAAACACCTGTTATTTATACTTACACAAAAGTTTCAAATAATGTCTTTCAAACCTAATTTCGTTCACGGCAGCCGGTCTCTACAGGACTAGCCATCTCAAAGGACAGGATTATAGTGCTTGAGTATGTACATAAGCACAGTTGTTATCTACTTACTACTCTCTCTAAAAAGTCCGAAAGGACGGCAATCCGACCGACCACAGAAAGATCAGGGGCTGGGTAATATGTTTTCTGCTCGTTTATTACTGAATGGATTAGACAATTAGATGACAATACATTTCATTTCTCCACATAATTTTTGGAACCTGTTAATATACATTTTTATAAGATGAACGAGTAAACCTTTTACAAGTTGTTGGTTAATTGTACACGGTGGGTATTATAAAAATAAGAAAATTAATATTTTACCTACATTTTTTTATATTCAACCTTTCTCTGGTACCTTTTGATATATTATGAGTAGCAATGCGAGAAATGTCGGTGTCGGTTTTTCTGTGTAAGCTCACACTCACAACGTGCACAGCAGCCATCTCGTGCTCTCTTGCTCATTACATAGTTTCTACCGCGCCATTCCTCCTCATCACCCTTATGCCCATTACTTAGACATCTAATAGTGATTGTAGTCTAGATAGCCTCACTAGTCTGGATTACCACCGCCTGTATACCTTGGTACATTTGTGCGCATTAACTGCTGTGTGGCATAAGCTGTAGTGAGGAAAAACACATTTCCGTTTCTATATTTTTATAATTTGATCAACGTGACTAGTACAAAAGAAATATCTAAATGTTTCTATAATTTAAGAATCTAAACGCACATGCATAGGCACCTGAGGACAACACGGAATACCTCATTTCCTCTATAAATGGTCTCTGGTTCTCTGCAGTCACCATACGAAACACAGCAGCATTACTCTGCTATTTCGTGCTGGTATAACGTGAGCGTGGTTTTCCTCAGTCAAGCCGCCTAGTTAGCTACAATAGGTGTAGCAAAGCTTTACCACTTATAAAACTGTCTTGCACTGTACCATCGGGTCCAAATGGTATCCCCATTGCTTGAAATGTTCATGCTTTAAATTGGCAAACCACACAGCCAAAGAACCATACTCAGATTCTCTTCAGACCAGCTTTACTATAGTACCGTTACGGGTGCTTTCTATAAACAAAAAAATATGGTGTCTATTCAAACACGTCTGTTTTAAAAACGTTCTCATAAATTCTGTCCATTTTGTTATATGATATATTTATATAAAAACGCTTTTCTATTAGCCCATGACAATTGATTTGCCTTTCAGGTCTGTCCACTGTTATAATAGCAAAAATGCCCATACATGCATTTTTAAATAGTTGCTGATATCTTATGATAATGCTTCTCCCATTAAGAACCAGTCTGCAAGAATGGTTATTTACAACTTGTTAATATGTTTGTGAATGCTCTAAATATGCGTCAATAAACATTACATTTAAGGTTTAAGCTTTAATTCCGATAAAGGTACATTATTTAAATACTGATTCTCATTAGGGCATTTATATTTAAAACTTTTAGAATATATATTGGTGTGATAATGAAATTATATTCCTTTGATTTACAAAAACTTTGCAGTTGAAAAGAAATCTAAGTATAATTTTATTAATCAGATGATAAGTAATAAATGATATAGGGAAAAACGCACCAAAAACCTAAGAATTTTTTTAGGAAATTTCGATATATTAATGTTGTAATATTGGTGTATGGTGTCCACTATTAACAGACTCCGAGTGGTCTAGGAGCGGAGGAATAGAACTATTTTTCTTGATATGCCTTACTATGTGCAGGCGAATGAAGGTGTTTATTTAGTGAACCCTGCCTATATTTATATTCAGCTACATCCTTAGTTTACCAATAGTAATATCTTTATTTACTTAGCCAATTAGAATTTATTTTATTGTTGACATTAATCAATAAAATATTATGTACAACTATTATATGTCGCGCTCCATTTGCCGGCGTAAGACTCGTAGATAGCTTCTCGTAGCTGCGTTGCTGGACGGGCCTATAAAGTGATGCAGACCGGCGCGCGCGTAATCGGCGAGCGGCGGCGGCGTGGGACACATCTCGGGACAGCAGAAGAAGCAAAGCTACGGCGTTGAAAACGCTCGAAAATGGTCGACGGATGCATGAAGATAGCCGGCGTGTGAAGACGATACGGCGCTAATGATATTTGTTGCAGCTGCTTCTTGTTTCTATATTAGAACGTTAAATATATACGACAAATTATCTCATCGATATTACAGCCGCAGTATCTCAGTAGCCGGGGTGATTTGTAAATAAATGTTTTCTTCAGACCTCCACCTTCTGCGTTATGTGTAGCAGCAGGGTAACATTATTTATAACCGTTTAGGGTTGATTAGCCTGGCTGCTACAATGTCAATTAAAAAGCATTTTAAGCACAATTAATTTTGAATCTAATTATTGCATTTCTAAAATATGTTTTAACAGCAATTATAATTTCTGTAACAAATTCGTAACACGTGTACAAATATTTGTTTGACTTAATACAGACCTGTTTAGGTAACTTATTGAAATTCTCGCTGGAGGTTTCTGAGCACACTGTTCAAAGACAAACAATATTTGTGTAGAATACTAAACAGCGGATTAAGCCTAGTTCATACCTACTTCTGAAGGACCTTGATCAAGCCCCACCTAGCTCAGGAGCCTCAATCCAAAGCAGGGTTCAGGACTGCAGCCAGTATTGCTTATTATTAGGCTATAAGGTCGCAGGGTCAACAGCATATTCTTTCAGAAAAAAACAACGACAAACGGTTCTCAAATATTTGCGGCGAGACTTACACGCTTCAATACAAACATTGTCCATTATATTTTCTTCATATTCTAACATGAATTAAAGTAAGATTGCCATAAATAAAAAGAAGAATAATTAGAATAACTTTTCTGAAAAAAAAAAATTAAAGTTACAGTTACACCTATTTACGTCACTGCTGGGCAGAGGCCTCCTCTCATTTCTGAGAGGGTTCTTGCGCAAAGAAATGTCCGCCACGCTGCTCCAATGCGTGTTGGAGAACTTATTTTACTTATTTCTCAGATATACAGTATTCCTCAAGATGTTTTCCTTTACCTGAACACGTCGTAATTTAGCATAAAATTACAATTAATAATTTCATTGGTGCCGGCGGGAATCGAATCCAGGTTGCTCGCGTACTGTGAAATTGCAGCGAGCGGTATATATTTATTCAATATAGATTAAAATAATACTTATTGAGAGTCATTTAAGCTTTATGACTGGTTGGAAAAACTGTCCTGGAAGAGAACCTTAAGCCAGCAGGACTTTAAAAAAAAATTTACAATATAATATTTTATACCATTAGTATGAATACATTTAGAAACAACATGGTGATCACTTCATTCCCAAGGGTTATTATCAATCATGTAATCTTTAATCCATACTAATATCTTTAATATTATAAATGCGAAAGTGTGTTTGTTTGTTTGTTTGTTTGTTTGTCCTTCTTTCACGTCGCAACAGAGCGTCGGCATGGCATGATTTTTGTATGGGGATAGTTCGGTGGCTGTAGAGTGACATAGGCTACTTTTTTCAGCGGAAAACATATCATTCCCGTGGGAAAATCGAATATTGCAAAATTAAATTCAGCTAGGTGGCGCCACCATGATTCTACAAGACGGACGACGGTACGATGGACGAACACAGAAGGTCAGAATATCTGGAATTATGTCTTTTTACCAAAATTAAGATAAAAAATGTATGGATCTGTATTTTCCACAGGACCGGGAAGAGCGATAAAAACATAAAATTCACCAGCTGATTTTCTTCAAACGTTTTGGTGCATCGTAATTCACAGAATAGCGATAACCTCGCAGACGATATTAAGTAATCCGTTGATGATCTGCCTACCGCAAGGGTTACAGGCGTGATTATAAGTATGGATCAGAAATACTATCACCACCTGTCACGCTTTCACCCTAACTATTACTTAACAATGGTAGAAACAGTTCTTAGTAAGCCTTATTAATAAGCCTTAGTAATATTTATTGAACGGAAATGAATACAGTTCTTATATGTGATTATGAATAATCAGTATTACAATAAGAAAAATTGTGCAAAATTATAAGAAAAATATTTTGAGAGTTCTTATTAACTAACGTATACATAGTTTAAATTGATTCCGCTAGATGTCGTTACTAGGTTTTTAAAACGCGGTAACGAAATGTTTCTGACATGTATTAACTCCCGCCGTTGAGCGCGCGTCAAATTATAGTGCATACGGTACCTATACGCTTAAATTTTTCTATTTCGTAGCTTATTCGACTACCTGCTTTCGATTTCAGTTGTTTGTTATTTGCTTTGTGATTTGGTTAAGGTTGAATGGATTTATATTGGCTTTCATTTTCGGATTTGTGTATTTTCTTGGATCGGTTTTGTTGATTTGGTTGGTATTCCTTTATACATATTTAGACTCTGGCTTTGATTTTGGTTTGTTTATTTAGAATCGTGAATTGGTTTTCGTTGTTTTAGGTTGTTTAACAATATTTCAAAGGAATATTAATAGTATAGATAGTTAACGGTACCTATACACTTACTTCTTTTTTCGTTGGTTATATTTATAATGACTACTGCTTTCGACTTCGGTTTTCTGCGATTTGTTTTGTGATTTGGTTTAAGTTGATTCGATTTTTTTGGCTATCGTTTTCGGATTCGTGTGTGTCTTGAATTGGTTTTGTTGTTTTGATTTTAAAAAATATTTAAAAGGAATATTTATTCCTTTTAGATATTTTAGTTCTAAAAAAAATATTTAAAAGGAAATTTAATTCCTTTTAGGTATTTAACGTTTTTTATAAATAGGTTTTTCTTACTTCATAATGCCTCGCAAACGTAAGTCCAGCCTTTCAAGAGTATCTTCTCAAGACAAGCGAAAAGATTAGCTCGATCGCTAGAATCTTAAGAAGATGCTGAACTGAGAGGCAAGAACAAACAGAGCGTCAGGCTGCTTTTAGAGCATCTGAGACAACTTCAACGTCAACAAAGGCGTCTTGAACAGACAAAGCGTCAGGCTGCTTGAGGTTCCGACACCTTCTCAAAGTCAGGAAGGCGTCTTGAACAGGCAGGCGTCAAGACTTTAAAGCTTCTGAAACACCTTCTCAAAGTCAGCGAAGGCGTCTTGAACAGGCAGGCGTCAAGCTACTTTAAGAGCTACTGAAACTGCCTCCAAAGTCAGCAAAGGCGTCTTGAACAGGCAGAGCGTCAAGCTACTTTAAGGCTTCTGAAACACCTTTTCAAAGTCAGCGAAAGCGTCTTGAACGAGCAGAGCGTCAGCTACTTTAAGAGCTACTGAAACACCTGCTCAAAGTCAGCAAAGGCTATTCGAACAAGCAGAACGTCAGGCCGCCTTAAGAGCCGCGGAAACACCTGATGAAACTCAACACAGACTCATTGAGCAAGCTGAACGTCAATCTAATATAAGGGCATCTGAAACACCAGAACAGACACAGGCGCGAAGAAATGCAAATGCACAGCTCCAAGCTGAACGTCGACAAAATTTTCAAAGAAACAATTGGTCGGTTTTAATGACGCAGCATTCAATTATGAGTCCGTTGATTGATTATAAAAATCACAGGTTAGTTGTTATCCGACTGATGGACAAGGCGTGTCGACTTTGCAGCGCTTTAAAATGGAAAGATGAGACCGCAGGCATGTGCTGTTCAATAGCAAGTGTCTCTTCCGTTACTTGAGGAACCAGAAGAACCTTTGAAAACTCTCTTTTATATGATGCTAATGAGTCACGGCGCTTTTAAACAGGATCCGGAAATATAACTCATGCTTTCAAATGACGTCCTTCGGAGTTGACCGAAATAATAATGCCGGGATTTTCCCTACATTTACGGTGCAAGGGCAAATTTATCATAGAATAGGTTCACTTTTCCAGCTGAAAACGAACAGCATAAATTTTACAAGTATATTTTATGGGTGACGAAGAAATTGAGGTAGACCGTCGCTGCCAATTTATCCAGGGAGTTGAGAGACACAGTGTTCAAAATTCAAAGATTCTTGCATGAACGTAACATTTTAGTCAAAACATTTAAAACTGCTTTAGAAAACCTACCTGAAGAGGATTTTAAAGTCGTCATTCACGCAGATCGGACCCCTCGAGGAGCATGAAAGGCGCTACAATGCACTTTGATAAACGAAATAGCAGCCGTAATTAGTGGTGATCAATTTTCTTCACGAGACATTGTCTTGCGAGCACGTGATGATACGTTGCAACGGTAGCCGATACACACAAGTTTTATGACGCTCTGCAATACCCATTGATTTATTGCAAGGACAAGAGGTTATCATTTTCAAATTCCACTCATTAACCCGGTCACAAAGGCCTACTCCGAACAAAAAGTATCATGTATGGATTTTTATGCGTATCATATGATGTTGCGAAAAATGATTTTAACCTCTTAGCCCAGTGTGAACAATTATTTCATCAATTTTTGGTGACATGTATGTGAAGGTGAAAGTGAACGTCTCCGTTATATATCTTTAAATCAAAAAGCTGCGCGTTGAGAATTATATACATTTACAAGATGCAGTTTCTAGCGCCAATGTAAACCCCAGAGATTTAGGTAAAATGGTAATTCTGCCCTCATCATTCGTTAACAGTCCCACTACCTACATGAGTACACAAACGCATTCGCCTATGTACGAACTTACGGAAGACCTGATCTTTTTGTTACTTTTACTTGCAATCCCACATGGAGAAATAACCGAGGAGCTAATGCCGGGCCAAAAAACCAGACACGATTTAGTTGCTAGAGTATTTAGATTAAAAGTACAAAAATTAATGTATGTAATTAACAAAGGAAAATTTTCGGAGGTGCAGTGCTTCATGTATTCAATTGAATGGCAAAAAAGAGGATTACCGCATACCCACATTCTAATATGGCTAAAAAGAAGTTGCAGCCCAGCCAAATAGACGACATAATAAGCGCCGAGATTCGGATCCTGAGCAAGATAAAGAATTGTATGATACCATCGTCGAAAATATGATTCACGGTCCATGTGGACACGAAATTCAATATCGCCATGTATGAAAGAAGGAAAATGTACAAAATTCCCTAAACAGCTATTAAAAGAAACAGTGCACAATGACAATGGCTACCCTTTATACAGACGCAGAGCTCCCGAAGATGGTGGCAGGAAAGTTACAATCAAATCTCGCTCTGGAGCGTTCGGAACCTTAGATAACAGCTGGATTGTCCCGTATTCGCCCATTCTATGTAAAATGTTTAATGCCCACATTAATGAAGAAGCATGTAGCTCTGTCCGCGCAATCAAGTATATCTGTAAGTACATAAATAAAAGCGACCAAGCAATATTTAATCTCAGGAGTGAAGGTGAGGCAAATCCGTTAATGAAGTACAGACCTTTCAAGCAGGGCGTTATGTCAGCAGTAACGAGGCAGCGTGGCGTCTCCTTGGCTTCCCTTTACACGAAAGGCACCAACAGTTACTCACCTTGCTGTGCACTTAGAAAATGGAGCGTGTATATTTCACCGAAAAATTTCAAGAAAGAATTGCATCACCGCCAAAACTACACTAAGCCTTCTTTCAACTTTGTCAAACCGACCCTTTGCAAAAACGTTGTTATATTCTGAAGTCCCCGCTATTATACTTGGAACACATCTAGGAAGGTGGAAACGCCGTATTCAAGGCGCGCCTGTTGCAAATTGGCGGTGTAAAGTCATCAGATGCCCTTGGTCGTGTATACCGTCGTAACTAATTTTGAATGTTTCTGTTTACGATTGCTGCTGTGTTCGGGGTCCTACAGGATATAAAGACCTTAAAACTGTCAACGGTCAGGAATGCGCAACATAGAAGCATGTGAGCTCTGCATCTTTTAGAAAACGATAATCACTGGGATGAAACCATGGAGGAAGCTGTACAGTGCCAGTCACCAGCCAAAATGGGATCTTTATGCAACTCTCATATCATCTTGCGGGCTATCTAATGCACATAAATTGTTGGACAAATATAAAGTACATGGCGGAGATATTTTGCAAGGTTTCAGCAGACACATGCGAACATGACAACTTGAAGCGTTGAACGTGGAAGCACTTGTAAAATTGAAGATAAAGTAATGGCAATGGTAGGCAAAAATTAGAGCGACTTTGGAATGATAAGCCTCAGCGAACAACCGAAAATGATCTAAGTGATGAAATTATACGTAAAAAAACTACGATATATCAGCTTTGTAGCAGCAAGTAGCCGAATTTGTACCCGCTTGCCCGAACAAAAACGAGTTTTGACAAAGTATTAGGACAAATTGAATCTGGAAATGGTGCACTTTTCTTTTGATGCCCTGGAGGAACTGGGAAGACATTTTGTTAAATTTATTATTAGCGAAGTACGGAAAGATAAAATTGCTGTGGCCGTAGCTTCCTCCGTATAGCCGCCACGCTGCTAAGCGGGGCCACACTGCACATTCTGTTTTAAAACTCCTCTAAATCTAGCGGAAGAATCGCCGATCTGCAACTTTAGAAAAAATAGTGCACGAGGTATAATGCTGACAATGCAAACTTTTAGTGTGGGACGAAAGTACAATGTCGCACATAAAAAGCTGTAGAAGCACTAAATCGACACTCCAGGATTTGCGCAATACCGATGTAATGGGAGAATGGTGGTTTTACTGGCTGGTAACTTCATAAACTTTACCTGTCATTCAAAAGGGCACCCTGCAGATGAAATTAAAGCATGCCTCAAGTCGTCTATTTTATGGAACAAGGTGACAAAATTCAGTTTAACTACGAATATAAGAGTGCATTTGTATAATGATATCAATGCTGGAAAGTATGCTGACACTATTAAATTAATAATTAATAAAATTGGCGATGGGCGATTGAAACGGATGCTGAGGGCTGCGTTAAATTGACGAAGATTTTGTAATTTAGTACAGAGTCATTCCGATTAATTGCGAGCGTTTATTCAGATTTAACGAACAACATGCATGAAGACAAATGGTTATGTGAAAGGGCGATTCTTGCACCAAAAATGAGAGCATTAACAAAATAAATTCAGATATATTAAGCGAAGTAGCAGGAGATATAACAGGTATTTGTCAGTAGACACAGTTATGGACACAGAACAGAGCACTTCATATCCCGTATAGTTTCTAAATTCTCTGGAGTTGTCAGGTGTGCCTCACATAAGCTTCAATTAAAATTAGGCGTCCCAGTCATGCTAATGCGATTTAGATGCTCCTCGGTTGTGTAACGGGACAAGGCTGCGTGTGACACATCTTGGACGGAACATAATCAGTGCTACAATTTTGACAGGCGTAGGAAAAGGTGAAAATGTTATTATACCACGGATCCCTATAATTCCCAGAATCTTCCTTTTCAATTCAAGGTTGCAGTTCCTATTAGCTCAGTTTTGCAATGACAATTAATAAAGCGCAAGGGCAAACGTTACAGGTAGAGGGTCAACTTAGAAAAACCGTGCTTCTCTCATGGTCAGCTGTATGTAGCATGTTCGTGTGTCAAATGGCCAGAATCTTCACATTCTTTCCCCGAATGGAAAAACATATAACATTGTGTACAGTAGCGTCTTAAAATAGTTTTCAGTTAGTTTTTTTTTCCAAAATTCTACAATCAATTAATCAAATTCTACAGATCTTCCTTTTCAATTCAAAATTTCCTATTTAGCTCAGTTTCTTTCAATTCCAAATGCTGCACCCTCTGACGGACCTATTAAGCTCAGTTTCCTTTCAACTCAAAAGCCGCATCTCTGACGGATCTTTATTTGGCTCAGTTTACTTTCAATTCAAAAACATCTCTGACGAATCAATTTAGCTCAGTTTCTTTTCAAAGTCTGCATCCTGACGGATAATTATGCTCAGTTTCTTTCATTAAAAATATCCCATTTCCATTGGAATAAACAGGCTATTTTCATGCTTTCCTATACGCTGCGTTTCAAAACATTTAAATAGGCTGACGAATCAATTTTGCTCAGTTTCCTTTTTAATGGCTGCATCTCTGACAAATCTATAAAACTCAGTTTCTCTCAATTCAAAAAGCAATGGATAGTTAATTTCCCAGTGACCATGCGGGCGAAGCCGCGGGTAACAGCTAGTAATATATACTTTAAGCTTCTCAAGCGATGTTCATTTATTGGAACAAACACTACTTTCTTGTTTTCTGTTTTTGTGTATAAGGCAATGATACCAACTGTCACAGTGATCTGAACTTAAATTTTGAATAATTGATTTATGCAAGGGCTTAACATCTGTAAAATGTTATTATACAGGTCGCACTAGTGCGCTTTTTTTTCGTGGGAAATCCTCATGGATACCTTCCGCTGCGGGGCAACGAGGTTATGCCGGACTCCTACCGGCTAAAGTACAGTGGTCACCATCAGCGTACAGGGGGTCCTGGATCTCCGTTCGGAACGCAACCGGGCCCTCCATCGCTTTTACTACACTAATAGCACGTCCCGGGGCAGTACAGCACTACCCCCAGCACCCTCGCAGTGCTACCGATGTCTCGAGACCACTTCCGAGTCATCGTCCTCCTCGGGGTTACATAACTAAGGCACTCAGGCCCCACCCCGAGTGTCTGCAACCCAGGCCCGTTTCTGGTGGGGAACACCGTTTTCAAGAGGAGGGCGTGACGAGTGCCTTGACGACGATCGTTCGCGCGCGGGATCTGCCCTCTCCCGATCCGCTCAGGCCTCCTTCTGAATCATAACAGATTACAGAAGGTGGCTACGGCCCCACGCCGAATCCCACTCAGCATCGCCGACACGACTGCTGGCGGGAGAGGTTCCGTCCAATGCGGTTCACCAGGATTGTCGCTCGTTCCACGCTGGGCATACTGCGAGCGTATGAAATAGGTCCTGTTCCATCCACGAGTGACAGTTCGCCGTCGTCTCGCGTCCGATCTTACAGATAATCACCGAAGCACCCATGCCCGGTAATTATCTGTGTAAATCTAACAAGTAATCTTCCTGTTCGTCGCTGCATCCATGCATCTATGCATAACACCGCCACCCTTTCGATTCAGGGGCACTAGTGCGCCTAGTGTAATACGTGTTTGTTCTGGAATATATTACAAGGTTATACGATTTAAAACAATGAGACTAAACTTAATACTAATGGAAAAGTTTCAAGGAAATTGATGTTAAAGTCTCACATATTAACATACATATACATAATACATAAACACTCACGCCTGTCACCCAGAGGTAGGCAGAGACTACGGACTTCCATTTGGCACGATCCTGGCACACCTCTCTCGCCTCCTTTACATCCATATATCTACGCATACACGCGTCGGTTAAGGGTACTCTAATCTGGCCCATTTTAATATATCGCCAATTTGGTCGATAAACCTTCGTCTAGGGCGTCCCTTTCCGACTCTGCCGTTCACTTCTGCAGCATAAATTTGCTTTGTCCTCTTTCTTCGTTCATTCTTTCTACATGACCAAACCACCGAAGCATTCCTTTCTTAATCCTGGTCACAACGTCATCTTGCAAACCACACTTTTCTCTTATCACACTATTTCTCACCCTGTCATTCAGATTCAGCCCCTAGCATACTCCTTAATGACCGCATTTCTGGCATTTATTCTACTCTCATGCTTCTTCTGCACCCAACTTTCACTACCATACATTAAAGTAGGGACTAACACAGCACTATGAATTGCCAAACGTGCCTTTTGACACATTTTGACTCCTCACAATAGCGTGTAGAGCCCCATTCACTCTATTTCCTGCGTTCACGTCGTTCTATATCCTTATCATATCTACCATCCCCTGCTAAATAAACATCCCAAATATACAAACTCATCCACTTGCTCAATCAACTCCCTTCTATTCTTATTTCACCAACGTTTACTTTCTTCTCTTTCAAAACCATCACTTTCGTTTTTGCGTTCACTTTTCATACCCTTTCTTTTAATGACCAGTTCATTAAAGTAACCATCATTGCAACTCGGCCGCGAGGATGCAAATATGACTTGATCATCGGCGTACAAGGCATTTGACGGTTAACTCCCATTCTCAACACATTCTTCAACTTTCAAAGTTTGCAAACAACTGTCCATAAATAGGTTAAACAGCCACGGGGAAGCTACACAGCCCTGTCTGACACCTTTTGGATGCCAAACCAGTCGAGTAGACCCTGTTGATCCTGACACAAGCACTAGAGTCCCTATAAAGAGACCTTAATGCCTGTATCAAACCAGCGCTCAAACCAAATGAGTTCAGTGTTTGCCATAACATATTCTGTCCACTCTGTCATAAACCTTTCCAAGTCCATGAACGCACAAAAACTTTCTGGTTTTTGGCCACTTCTCCGCAATCATGCGCATGGAAAAGACTTGATCCGTACACCCCATCCCTTTCTAAATCCAGCTTGCATCCAAATTTTTCCATCAGTTTCTTCCATAACTCTTTCAATTAACACCTTAGCATACAGTTTACGCACAATGCTAAGCAAGCTGATACCACAGTAGTTTTTACAGTCCTGCTGTGACCCTCTTCCCTTATATATTGGGACTATAACGGCTTTGCACCAGTCTTCCGGTACCCGCTTCAGTTCCCAACATAATTAAACAAGGTGTACAGCAGGCCTGCCACCACTCCCTCTCAGCCCTTAGCATTTCAGTGATACTCTATCATATCCGCCTGCCTTACCTGCTTTCATGCTTTTCATTGCTTTATTTCATCTATACTTATCTCCCTACCTCTCCACTTCTTTCGAAATTTCTATTTCATAATTCAGACGACTCTTCCTCATAAACACGCTTTCAAAGTATTCCTTCCATCTCTTTAAACTCGAAGCTTCATCATTCAGCATACAGCCATTCTCGTCTCATTATAGCATTCATTCTAGGCTGTTTCAATTTCCTGGCAGTTCTTGAGTTTCCAGAACATTTTAATATTTGCCTGGAAGTTATCAGATATCCTTCTATCATTCTTATCCGTTCTTTCTTGCTTTTTCCTTTCAACAACTTCTTTTACTCTCTTATAAGTCTAAAGTCTGCCTTTTCTTTCAATCTCATCATTCATACCGCCAGAATTACCAGCTTTGGTTGCCAGTAAATCTAGCCATGCTCTCTTCTTTGCTTCAACTTCCATCCGTACCTCATCATCCCACCACAACGTATTATTTTCCTTTCATTCGTTCTCTTACCACCACATACTTCGGTGGCTGCATCCACTAAAAACTTTCTTAACATTATTCCATACAGTCTTCAGGTCTAAATCATTCATACATATTTCATTCAAACCACTAATATTCTCTCTCAGTCTACATTTTACTTCTCTTTCACATCTTTCATCTTGTAACCTCTCTATTCTTATACGCTGTAACGCAGTGGTAGACACAGATGTCCGATGCCGCCAACGCGAATTGAATAGACAATTCGACATAAGACCAAGTAATGATCCGTCCCAACGTTGGACCCCGGTAAACCTTGTATCTACCACTGCGCTCCGCATTCTTTCATCCACAATTATGAAATCTCATGCTTCTATCATCACCTCTTTCCATGTATACATGTGAATCCTTTTATGGCGAAAAGTGTTCGTCACAAAATTCTTTTCCACACATACTGAGGAGGTCTTCACCATTCTCATTTACACTTTCATCGCCGAACGTTCTAATATCCTTTCATAACCAGACTCTTCACCCCAACCTTCCATTAAAATCTCCTAACATAATAATATTTTCATTTCTCTTACATTCCTCAACACCATCCTACCATGTCCCAAAACTGCTCTCGGATATAAGTGGGCTTAGACATGTCTGGGGCGTACACCCTAACAAACAACTTCTTTAAGCCACTTTCATTCGTATCCATGCAGACCTTGGGCTTTACATTCATACTCTTTCACATTGACCCATTCTTTCTGAAAGGATGACACCGACTCCCTGGCATGCCCGCTCGGTCTCGTCTACACCAGACCAGTAAGCGGTATACATGCCATGTTTGATGGCATCCTTTCCCTCGCCCTCGTCTCATTTACACATAACACATCTATTCCTCTATCATTCATCATTTCATACTTCATCCATCTTATCATTCATTGCTCCACATTCACATTCAGCGTAGCCAGACGGGCCTCACCAATCCACTTTTTCGCCCTCTGGGAACAGAACGTGACGGGTGGCGAACCTCGTCGCCAGTTTTACTCCCGGAGATTCTTCCCCCTGCCTATTACAACATACTTGTTCTGTTTACTAAGTTTGAGCAAAACTTCTTCCACAATCCTTTCAAAATAGTCGCCATATACATTGGGGTCTGTAAACGCTTACAACAAGGAGGTGTTCGACTCTACACAAGCCATTTCTACAGTTCGCTCAACAGAGCTCACAAAATCCTTACGTTCTTTATATAATAATGATTTATCTGCTAATATTAAGCCACCACGTAATCTTTTTCTCTTTTGAAGGAACTAACCACCTGGTGATTTCTGAAATTAAACATAAATTATAATCTTTTAGCCAATGTTCAGTAATACAAAGGATATGTATATTGTAACTATTTAAAAACAATTCAACTTCCAATTCTTTTGCCCATCATGCCTTGTATATTTTGATGCACCAGGTGTAAACAATTTTATTACCTATTTGTGGGCTGCATTCAAAATTAATTAAATTTTATTATTGCTAGATTGCCTCAATTGTCGCATTTACTAATTTAAATTAGTTGGAACTGATTCCAAATTAAATGTCAAATGATTATCATGCTCAATAAAAGCACTCTTGGTAGCCAAAACTTGGCTGAGTTAAAAATAAATAATAAGATAAAACTTTGCTACCAGTCTTAAATTATATTTGGATAGGTAATACCTACCTTTGTCCAAAAACTTTTTATTAATTTATTTATGTCAATTAAATGAAATGGTCATTATTATCATTACAATTATATGTCAAATTTAAATGATTGTTACATATTAAATTATTCATTTGTATATTTAAATTATGTCTTAGATTTTCCTGTGGCAATCCCTGTATGTAAGGCAGTGTGAACAAGACAATTTTGTGTACATTTAAGTTATTAAGTTGTTCAATATATCTTAATAACTGTTTGTTGTTACACTGCCTCTTCTATTAACAAAATATTATTGTACTATTTGGGCAAAATTAAGTAACTATAATTTTATTTAGGTGTCACTAAAGATGCTCCAGGCATGTTACAATTTGTAATTTTTTGTCCCTTTAAAGAGTTATTTAAAGTTATGCCTAGATTTTTCCCATGTCATCGCTATACACAATTATATAATTTTTGTTAATATTTTAGTTAGTTTTTATTTTAACCTCCTCTGCTATGGCACTGTCATAGAGTTTTGGTGTTAATATAATATTAGTAGTAGTATAGACAATGGAACCAAAATTATATTATTATGTACTAAAACTTTTCTTTTCTAATTTAATATTTTATTAACATATATATCCTATCTTTTATAAATTTATGTTTCAAATAAGATAAATATGTTCCTTATAAGTCATGAAATCTAATAAAAAGGTAATATGTAATATTTCCGACTATTAATGATAAATAACATATATAATAAATACTTGATAATGTAAAAGAATTATAACAATGCAATGTACCTATCTTAACTGCGTAAAAAGTGTTAAATACTATAAAAATTAGATACATTTTAAAATGTATTCATAATAGAATATTTTGTAAGTTATGTTGAAATTAGGTATGATCATACGATGTAATCGCAAACGTTCCCATAAACGTGTACTTTTGAATTGAAAACAAGTGTCACAAATCGCTTACGCGGCTGGGATTACAACTTGTATTTGATCTGGCTGTTGTTATGTCAATGATCATGATTACGTTGCATTACATTATCTTCTTTGTTCTGTATATCTTAAAATAAATTGTAACATTTTTCTTTTATATTTATTGAACCTTCAAATCATATGTTTTCTATAAATCAGTATTTTCTGAAAAAAAAAAACGGTGGAGTATTAATATCTAAGTTATTTGTGTGGGTCATGAAAGAAATGTTTAATCAAATATAAAGTATAAATAAATGAGTATAAACTATAAAATTATAAATATAAATGTGAATAAATATATAAAGGAACGGTACTATTCAGTGTGAATGTATATATATATATATATATATATATATATATATATATATATACAATATAAATTATAATAAGTAACTAAATAACTCAGTATCTAAGTGTTACAGTAATGTGTGGACCAAAATAATATACGTTCGCGAACACGTACGTACGTACACCTGATTTTGTCAAACATAATGCATCAACAATGCAGCAATGCATGAATAGCTTAAACATATACATATTGTGACTACTGAATTATTATGTGCGTATGGGGTTTGGCCAACCACCCTACCCAAGCTAAGACAAATATTATATATAGATAATTAGAATGTAAGACTTTTTAAATATTAACTTTTTACTATAAAATAAAATATATTTTTATATTTTTTGTCGGTGGGAGTGTAGAATAGCCCCAACGACAACATTATATATTAGTGTTAAGGTAGAATAAGGATGAGTATAATTAAAGACTATACTCATCCTTATTATTCTAACACCAGCCACACCTCTCCCATTCATTCAATACCTTCCGACATTACAAGAAATTGCTGGGACCACGAGCATAACTGTCTTCTTGGTGTTTACGAGTATATGACATGCTAACAGAGAACAGGCCTGATCGAATTAATCCACCGTTTACTGAAACTCACGCTTCACGCTCAGGTGACACCGTGCCAAACGTGTGATTTGAACTTTATTCTTATTAATGCATTTTAAATGTGTTTATATTGAATTAAATTATTATTTATTAATAATAATAATATTAATAATGCATCGTCACATCCACCCCAAATTTTATGTTAATGACCCACACTTGGGTCATTAATATAAAATTTTATTATTGAACATATACACTACACTCAAATAATCGCTTATTTATCTGTTCTTTCTTCTTTCAATCTGTTACAATACAGTATATGATATAAAATTTCCCTACCCCAGAGAAGTACCACCAACACCTCTTCAACCACATCTATCACAATGTGATAAGACCGTAATTATTATCTTGTTCAAATCATTGTATATTATGTTGTTAATATAGTTCTCAATCAATTGTGAAAATTCTCTTTTATTAATTTGTCTTTAAATCTTTGAAACAATATTTCAATAATATCACCTTATATGTGCATAAGTTCAGTTGAATATTTGTTGAGATCAAGTGATTACTCACACACAGGATAAATATGATTGCCACATTCACCCTGACAACCCTATATTTATTTAATAAAAATAACTACAAAATTATCTTACGATCTATATTTACAATTTATCATTATTTATTATTAACATTATTTTACCTTATAACAAATATCTTGCTCATAACTTTTAATAGTTTTAGGTCATTAGCTTAGTAATTATTTCCAAGGGCCACCCACGAGACCCCTTTGGCCACAGTATTTACTTGTTTACAAATAAAGTCACATTTCAGCAACCATTTTTCTTATTTATGTTCTTCACATCTAATTTAACTCTAATTGAGCCACCTTTTAGAGTGAATATTAGGCTACTGTAAGAATGGACTTGATGCTCTTGTGTTGATACCAGCTATTTCATTTCATGTAATTTTCCTTCCATTTTCAATCTATATGCAAATGGAATCGGATAGGATGTAGTAACAATGGGTTCATCATCGATCATTTCAATTTTATGCTCATAGCAATTCCTGTACCTAATTTACTTGAAAACATATTCTTATGCTTTTCCAAAATCTTCTAAGTTTTGCCTTTTCAGAGACCTCTAATGTAGATCCTATTTTTATATTTGTTAATGGATCATCGGTACATTGTTCGATTTAGTTGTTATATAATACAGATTTAGTCTTTGTTTTCACTTTAAATTCTATTCCAACAGTCGTATTTCTTAAATCAATCAAAATTTATTTCTCTTGAGCAGTCAAAGCCTAATATTAAAGGTCTTATTAAATTATTTATAATTAAAGTTTGCGTTCAAAGACTACCTGATCTATCTTTAACGACAATATGATCATCTGTTGTATTTTTGTGCTACGCTGCCCAACAGCACCTTACATTTGCATTGCTTTAACTGGCATTACTGATATTTTACGATTATTATCTTTAATTTGTAAATACAAACTTTCCGAATTGCATGTAACATCGCTCACAGTATCGAGAAGCGCATCTATTTCTCTGTAAAATATTGAAACTTTACTTTCAGATCTCATATTTCCTATAAATTCCTTTTGTTATTTATCTTCGTCTTCCTCGAAGACGGTTTGCAAAAATAACTCCGTTATGAACAAGTCCGACTTGGTTATTAAAATGTGTAATTTACTATTTACATTGTCGCTTCTAACCAAGTCCTTCTCTTTAAAATATGCTTTTAAAGAGATAGGCTTTCGCATGCCTCTATTATTTTTCTTAGTGGATGACCAGGTGCCAACCCAGCCTTAATAACATATTTAATGCTTTGTTCCTTTACATTGTAAGGATCCAACTGGAACTAATTTGACTCTACAGCTCTAAATTTGGCTCTGGGGCTGAACATATCAGATTGGTCATTAGTGACCTGTATTTCATGTACTTTATTAATCTTCTCCTCTTCGGGTTTACGCCACGTTTTGTATGATTATGTGTTTCTTTATATTTCTGATTTCTATTATTATTTTCGCTTTTTCTCATTAGAGTAAGGTTCACGAACTTCATCTTGTTTATCAATGTCATCTAAATTTCTTAAGAAATCTGTCGTCACTATTACTGTCTAATTTTAGCTATAGTGCACATTTTTAGGATAATGTCTGATGACATCAGTTACTAATTGTTTTTCAGGTCTCGGATAAGATAATGTTTGTGCCTTTTCAATAACATAAAAATAACTGATCACGGTGGGGTGTATACTTCCATTTATTTTGCACAAGGAATCTATTACTATTTTGTTCATCTTCACCCCAAAATACTCTTAGAAAGTCTGCTTTAAGATCATCAAAGTTGACAACACACACTATTAATGCGAGCCCAATATTTGCTACTAAGCACTCTTGTGCTATTGATATTTAGAGAACATTAGATGGAACCCTTTAAGTAATTGGTGAGATCTTCCAAAATGTTACTGGATGAGTATTTCCATTTCCAAATTTTGGCTTTTCTATTGTTAAATTATGTATATTAATACAATATTTTGTCTAGGATTATTTACATAGGAGGTGCTCGTCCCGGACACCTCTTCTCAGTTTACTCTGATTTGGTGATCTTTAGTCATTGGTTTTTTTATTGTCTTTATTTTAAACTCAAGGTTTTCACTTCTTTCTTAGTTAATATCTGAAGCATCTTAATTTTATTTTTGGCTTAGACTTAATTGAGTTTGAATTTTCTTGATTATAGCCATTTTAAAATCATTTTTTTTACTTATGAACTTTTAGCTTTTTTGTATCCTTCTTAGTTTAATTGAGTCTTTCCACTTATTTTACTTAAAATTTTATTTCGCTCAGCTATGCACACACCTTAAATAAAAAATCTATTTTATTATTTAAGCCACACCCCAGACTCTCAACCACCGCCAGCAAACACCATTCCCAAGACACCTTTCCATTTCACGTACAAGAAATTGTAGGTATATAGCCTACCTCATAATTTATATTGATGGCCTCTATTTAAAATTTAACCTGTATCCTGGTCACAGCATTAAATTGTAACACTCCCCCCTTTTCTCTATATCTATAAAATATATAAAATTTACGTGACCAGTACAATAACCATATATTGATCTTTCTAAAGGTTTAATTATAGGCCGTTAATAAATTTAAGGCGCGATCGTCTTAATTAGGATCCTTATTTACGTTGTGTTTGTAGTACCTTAGTCCTTTTTGTCTCTTGGAAGAATGTTGAAGAATTCCTAGAGCAGTCGAGTTGTTGGTAGTGCTTATAATTATTTTAAACTAAAGAACCCCGTTCACGAAGACAGGTCTCAATGCAGGTTAAGAACATTAAATCGTCCCTATTCCATTTGTATCAGGTTTACATCAGTCAATTCCTTATTAATTAATTCCTTCCCTTGGAAAAGCTCATAATATATTTGTTTAAAATACCAGATACAAAGGCTCGCTCTCACATTAAAAAATGTGGGGAGGCACATAGCTCCACACACGCCGTGTGCGGTGAGCGCCAACCAACAACTCCCGAAGGACTTTAAGTTGGAACTGGACCGTAGTCCACAGCAAAATGACTGGCGTACCAGTGAAAGAGGACTTGGCCCTTGATAGTGCGTAAGCACAATCATCGACTGAAGTCGCGCATGTCAATGCGTGTAAACGCCATACAGAATACGATCAAATCCAGCCACAGTGAATTTACGTCACACGGTTTAGGCAACGTTGAATAATAGGCACACTGGCCATAAATAGCCTCCGTGAGCGCCAACACCTGCCAGACCGCCGTCACTGCAGATGTGATGTAAGTGTAAGGCATCACCACCAATTGCGTGATCAGCACGGCTAATTAGCCGCAGAGCATGACATGAGTCTACCGCTCACCTCAAGGGAATGGGGTCCCACGTTGCGCGGCTTTCGGCCGCAGCCTTGAGAGCTTCCTCAGATTCTCCTCCAGCTACCACCCGCATGAGGTCGACACATATGCACCCCTATACTATTGGCAGATATAGCCAAAAGGCAGTTAAGATAATAGTAATAATTCGCCATCAGAAAGGGTTTGTGTCACTGACGTTGAGTATATGCATTTTCGATCGTGTTTGTCTCACTCACCAACAAGTTGCCTTCAATCATTCAAAGGTGGGAAATTTACAGAGATATATTATTATATTGTTATATAAAACATCATGGAGGTCACATAGTCTGCAGCCCCGTAATGAAGGGACCCGACTTGGGCAAAGCTACTTAGATTGTGAGTCAAACCAAGACGCAGAGAGCGCCATTGAGAATAGCGATCCGCCAAACAACCATCGCAGAGACGCAATGCTGCAGATCGCAACAAGCATCAACACGATTATCGTTGGGCTTACAAAATCCCAAGGTCCCCCATACAATCCCAGCAAACATCACCACCCGCATACCTCGATCGACCAGAACCACAACGTGCGTCGATTCAGGCGCAGCATACCCGCAGATCCATCACAAGACGCAATACCGCAAGTAGCAGTAAGCATCAACGCAACAGTCATACGGATGGTGCCCCACACAACATACCCACATGATCCCTTTCGAATTTGGTAACAAAATTGGTACTGTTGCTAACTAAAAATCCACGTATCATAGCGCTATTGCACTAAGAAATGGAGTTGAGTATGCTCGCTGCACTTAAAAGTACTATCAAACACACTCACGCTAATCCGAAAGATAACCAACGTATCATAACGCTATGCGCTAAGAAGCCGCCCACAAACGGTAGGGGTGTGCGATGTCCACAGGCAAGTCGTATTGCTACAACAAACCCGCTTACCACCGGCACTAAGATGATATGTCTAGGACACATCAGTTAGCGAGTCTAAGTTTACCTCGGTCGCGGACGCTGTGAAGGCATTTATATTAAAATAAACTTAAGATTTGATAGAATTTTTTTTTTTTAATTTCAAAATATTGGTAGTACGGTGTAAATAGGTCTAAAATTGGCGGGGTCTAATGTATTACCAGATTTAAATAAATGTATGACATTACTATGTTTCATTAAATCACGAAACACACCAGATTTGACGGTTGTATTAAAAAGTGGCGAGATGAGGTGCTAGTGTATCTATTATAGATGCAATTACTTTAACGGAAATCCTCCATAAGTCAACCGTTTCTTAACATCAATAGTTTTAAAATATTTAACGATAACTTTAGCAATACTCTATGGAATTCAAAAGTTTTTAACAACTTTACATTTGTTTTAGCAATGATTGGGCGACAATGGGAAAATTTAAAAATTTGTTGTCAAAAAGGGACATCAGTAAAATGTTTCTAAAAGCCGCAGCAACTTGATCAAGTTGAGTTAAAATATTGTTAAAATTTAATTGAAAATCCAAATTGCGTGGTTCGACCTAGCCCGTTTCATTATTAATTATACTCCACGTCATGTTAAATATAAAGCTATGGGGCACACTTCTTTTATTTTTTTTATTGGAGAATATTTTACATACTCTCTAAATATAACACCTTCGTCTGCTTTAGTTTATTTTATTTTTATTTTTTTCTGCTTTAAAATAAAGTTTGTATCCCAATTTACAAATTAAACAAATTTTTCATTCATAATTTTTTTTTCGGAAATTATAGTCAATTTTTAACTTGTATCTAAAAATATTAACAAACATCAATAGTCTTTATAGTATAAAGGCCCCTTTAAAATAAAAAATACAAAAAACAACAGTTTTTACCATTGTGCCTGTCTAAAATTACTTGTTGATGACAGTCAGTTAAATAACATTTAACCAGTTGAGTCTTCCGTTATCAAAGTCATAATTTGAAAGTTTAGAAATCAGTAAATTTGTATTAATTGAGTCAAAAGCTCTTAAAAAATCTAATAAAGTAGCTTTTCCAGAATCCGAAAAAGGTCCGAAAAAGATATTTTTTTATCAAGTTTTGTATTTCTCGTGTATTTATCAACTTTTATTTATTTCTTTAATTTGGTTTTACTGCAATTAATCCTTACTGTTTTTCCTGAAGTGGAAGAGTCGTCACCAGTGAAATCTATTGTTACAGAATATGTTGTTGAATATGAACTCAATCGGTCAAGTCGTTCAGAAATAACTCTACCACTAACAGACGCACTAACAATTATTTTATTTTCTAGTAGTAATTAAGTATCCCGTGAATTAATATTTTAATTTCCTAAAATAATATCACACTGAAATTATTACTTGTATTGCAAAAACGTTGTACATACATAAATTGCACATGAACAAACATCTAAACACGGACCAATTATTTGTAGACCATACAAACAGTTCTTCCGTACGGGATTCATACCTATATATCAACGCATGGTCACGCAGCGACACTTGCAAACGCTTAACATCTGCGCTACCAAGCCATTGATCCCCTATTATTATCACTTATTACGCTTGATAAACAAATAACAAATTAAACAACGAACAAATATAGAGAGTTATCTCTATTTTTGTTAAAACTTGTAATGTTAATGAACAAAATAGAGACAAAATTTAAATACATACGTAATCGTTTTAGATTTGAAATAAGATATAATATGACATGTACGATTCTATTTAGGATTATGATGAAAAAATTGTAGCAAACGTTGCAAAAATCACGAAAAGCTATACTTTGTGTAATTGCTGTTTGAGTTTACGATTGGTTATAATATTATTCAAAGCAAAGGCACGAAGATGCATGCCAGGCAATTTGGCAGCATCCGCATCGCCTCGTTTTAGAGATAGACTGTTATTTGCAGCGGCTATTGGAGTTCGGGGTGTATCGTAACTTTCGCTTAAATACCTTGTTATACGGCTAGCGTATTCCTAGTTGCTTCCGAAATACATACTTGCAAATAAGAATAAAAATGTTTATCACAAACTCAATTTAATTTTTATTATTGACGTAATACGAAGGTTTAATAATAGTTATGATTATGTTTCTCTGCTGATAAAATGCGTAATGAGGATATTCGCATAAGAACATGAGTAACTGGTTGACAACAACAAAAACACTCGTTTTTGGACCGCAGTTTTTTTATACTTGTTAATTTTTAGGTATATACTATTTATTACTGTTAAGCGAACTGTATATCGTTCCCCTGAGATAAATAAATGTCTTTAACCTAAAAAGTAACTAAGGACTGACCTAGTGAATTGCAATAAGACCGGTAAGCTGAAGTGGCAATGGGCTAGCTATGTAGCTTGAAGAACTGTTAGCTGAAGTAGAAGAAAAGATCTGGAGTGACAGCCTCGTATTGGCAAGCGCAATATTGAGCGATCCTTGATGCAGTAACGACCTAGATAAACGTAGTCGATAGATGGCCGTGGCTCAGGATTGTGCTTTATAGTACGTGTCTTCTGTCACATATTTGTGTGTTATGTGAGAGGCATATGTTCAGCATTGGATTTCATGTGGACTAAAATGATGATACTTATTAATTAATAAAAAAATTACTCAACAATTAATTAAGCTTTGTACACTTCATGGCACTGTACTTTTACCTTTCTCGTGGGGTATAAAAGATTAGTTTATCGCACTGCTCATCATAATAAAAGTAAAAAAGTAAAATTACAGCCTACTTCACACATTCTACTGCTGCGTGCAGGCCTACTCGTATTTATGAGGTATCTGTAGCAGCGAAGAGTAGTCTACTAGCACGCGTTGACCCAAAGCGTGCTAGTAGACTTCATCCTTGTAGCATTTTCCTTTAATAGTTAGTGGTCCCTATTGTAAATACCATAATAAAGAGAGTGAAGATAAAGTAACCCTTTATTTTATTTTATTATTTAAGTACCTGATAGTAAGAGGTTACTGTAGCCCACGGGCACTTGTGAACTTTAATGTTCAAACAGGAACTTAATACAAATGGAATACAGCCGTAATTATAATGGCCTTTAAATTGAGGCAGTGGATGCACAGCTGATTGACCGCAGAAATTTCAGAAAAATTATTCCAACCTTACGAACTTCTTCATAGTTGTTAATGTAAAATAAAAGCGAAAAGCTTTATTTATTGAGAAAGGATTTTCTTTCTATTTAAAATTAAAAATAACGCCAAATTATAAATTGAATTCATGCTTATTTAAAAAGTTTAAATTCTTCCATCTTATTAGCATTCAGCGTACGTAGGTAATTTTTCGCTGAGAAGGATGATTTTACATTTCTATGATATTCTCTTTCCTGAGGCGCCGATAATTTACAAAGAAAAAGAACAGGATAGTTTTAATTATTAGAATTAGGTATTACATACGTAATACCTATACCATAATTGTATAAAAGTTTACTCAAATCAATTATATTATAACGTAAGTATTACAATTTATATATAATTTTGCTATTTAAATTAAACTGCTACTTTTATTTTTTCATTCATTCTCTAAACCATTTCCATTATCTGGGGTCGGCGCAGTAAATCTTTTGTTCCATTCCTCTCTATCAGCCGTCATTTCCATACTCTCTTTCTTTTCATATCATATTCACACAATCGATCCATCTTTTATTCGGCCTTCCTCTGCCTGTGTGTCCTCCACATTCATATTCAACACTCGTTTTGTGACATGACTTTCATTCCTTCGCATCACATGCCCAAACCATGCCAATCTGCTTCCTCACCTTTTCTACCACTGGCGCTACTTTCAGGCTTCCTCTTATATACTCATTCCTTATCTTATCCATCCGTCACACCACACATCCATCGCAACATTCTCATTTCATTCGCATGCAGTCTATTTTCATCCTTCTTCTTGACGGCCCAGCATTCACTTCCATACATGACGACAGGTCGGATGATCGATTTGTAAATTTTCCCTTCAGCCTTATTGGCATTCGGGGTCGCACGTTGTGGCTGTGACCTGTTGCCATTTCATCCACCCTGCGTTAATCCTATGCTGCACAGTCTATCTATATTCCGCCGTCGCCTTGAATGAGGGAACCGAGGTACTTGACATCTGAGCAGATAGCAGTATAGCGCCATCCAACGACAGGTACAGGACTGAAAGGCCGGAAATCACAGCACAGATATTCGGTTTTGATCTGCTGATCTTCAAGCCAACATTCCAGCCTCCGTTGCCACCCCGTCAGTCTGTTCTGTACCGATGCCTTCTTCCCCGACAAGCACATGTCATCGGAAGAGCATGCACCAGGGTGCCTCATCCTGCAGGTCCGACGTCAAAGCGTCCATAATCAGTAGGAAGAGGTAAGGGCTCAATGCCGACCCTTTGTGCAGCCCTACCACACATCGATACTGCCCGTAGTTCCGCGGCAGATCGTACACATGTAGGGATGCTCTGTACATAGCACGGACTAACCTCACATACTTCCCAGGCATACCTTTCATCTTTAACGCCCACCACAAAACCTCACGGGGAACCCGATCATACGCCTTTCAAGGTCGACAAAACCATGTGCAGATCTTTATGCACGCGCTTGTACTTTCGCACAATTGGCGTAATGCGAAAATGGCATCTGTCGTACCTCGACCGGGCATGAATCCGAACTGGTTTTGTGTTATCTCACACTCTTCTCTCATTCTTTCTCTATTATTCTTCCCAGACTTTCATCGTATGACATGAGTTTTATTCCCGGTAACTGCTGCAGTTTTGGACGTCTCCTTTGTTTTTAAAAATGGGGACCAGTATACTACTGCACCATTCCTCAGGTATTTGTTCTTCCTGCAACAATTTACCGAAAAATAAACTCAACCACTTCCATCCATCCGCTCTCAGCAACTTCCACACTTCTACTGGTATTCCATCTGGGCCGACCGCCTTCCCATTCTTCATATTCCTAACAGTTATTTTACTTCTTCCACACTAATTTCTCCACTAAGCCCATATTCACTGGTGGGTTTTCAAGCATACCATTCCATTCATTCTCCTCATTCATCATTTTCAAAATACTCCTTCCATCGCTTCTTTATACTTTCTCGTCAGTCAAAAACCTTCCAGAATCATCTTTTATACATTTTACATGTGAAACATCTCTTCCATTCCTTTCGCTCTTGCAATTTGAAAAGTCATTTTTTGCCCTTCGGGCTTTCAAGGACCGATATAATTTATCTTGCGCCTCTGCCCTACAAATAGCAACTTCCTTCTTCGCCTCTTCTTACATTCTTTATACGCCCCTCTTACTTTCTTTTATGGATTCATTCTGGTCTTCTACGCTCTGCCATTCTTTAAAGGCATTTTTCTTTTCTCTCAAAACTTCTAATACTTTCACTCCACCACCACCCATCCTTATCTATCATACGCTTCCTTGATTCTCCTAACACCTTCCTTGCCACACTTCGGATACAATCAGCCATTTCCTTCCAGCACTCATTCACACTCATTCCTTCCATATCACCCATCTCTATCATCTTGTTTACAACTAGCTCTAAATTCACTTGCATACCTCCTTATGCAACAAATGCCACTTTATTTTGGGGACGATCCTTATGTTTGTTGAGGCGAACAGTTAAGCAGATGTCAGCCAGCAGAATTGGTGCTGGATACTAAGTCTTCACCTGGAAGCACTTTGCAGCACTCTTGATTTGGTTCCGTCTTATCAGAAGATAGTCGATCTGTGTCGCGTGGTGGCCACTTTTATAAGTAACAAGATGCTGATCTCGTTTTTGAACCACGTGTTTATTACAGCCAGGTCGAAAGCACATGCTGCTTGCAGAAGAACTTCCTCACGGTTCCGCATTCCGTACCCCATCCACCGTGTACTCTTTTCATACCCGTCATCACTCTCCTACATGTCCATTAAAATCTCCTCCCATATAAACATCCTCACGCTCAGGTATTCCCATCATCACAGTCAAATTTCCCAAAACTTCTTCACACTCTCTTCACAGCCTGTTTGCGGAGCATACCACTTACAACATTCACTACTTTGTTTTCAATCATTAATTTAACAACTATCATTCTGTCATTTACTCTTTTTCATCTGTCACTCGTTCTTTCATTCCACTATCTAACACAACTCCTACTCCATTTCGCTTCCCATCGCTTCCACAATAATAAAACTTGTATCCCCTCCCAATCTCTCTTGCTTTATTGCCCTTCCATTTTGTTTCCTGCAAACAGGCAACATTCACTCTTCGTCGTTTCAAAACATCTGCTAACTCTCTTCCTTCCAGTCATCGTACCTATATTCCAGCTTGCAAACCTCACTCTGACATTCTTCTCTCTTCGGGCTTGCTCCTGCTGTCGCACCCGCTCCGTAAGGTGCGACAACCCTGCCCACTTCCCACAGGAGCCGGGTGCTGCCTCCCTGCGTCGCTCTGTGGGTACGCCCTAGCCCTGTCATATATCCCACAACTCGTACTATTCATTTACTGCTGGGATTTGGCAGAAGTTTTACAGTCGGCCGCCTGCCTGACACCAACCTCTTTGGTATGCTATTGTTGGTGAAGCTACCATTTTGGGAAAGGGAAAGAAGTTTGGGGTGGAGCATAGGTGTAAGGATACTGTTATCTCGGCAGGAAAGGTATGAGAATAACAGTAGCTCAGAGCCGGGTTCGCGTACCCGTATTCCATAACAGGATCACCGAAAGGTAGCCAGCATGGAAACCCCTGACTTATATAATTAAACTGCTACCTTTATATTATTATAATTTAACACATTAAAACTGAGCACTTATAAAATTCCAACTGCATAAAATTTTTGGCTCTCTTTATAAAACTAAATGTGTAAATTTATAACACCAAATGTTAGACTTACAAATGTGACTTTAAATGGAAAAAGAGTTGAGTCTTTTTGATACCACGTTTTACTGGAACGCGAAGATTCCATGGGACCCTATACATTTATACTGATAGTCAATAGATTACGTTTAACGTAATGGTTAATATAAGTTTAAAATTTTAAATTTTTAAGTAATATTTCTTTATCCAAACAATTTTTGTTCATAAAACTTGCCAAGTTATGAATTCAATATCAAAGAACGTAACAAACGTAACAAATTAATTGAAGAACGTTCTAATGTCTTTATAGCTATGATTTAAGGAACTGCTATGGAACTTGGCATTTCTTTAGAACTCAATCTCTTTTGGCGAAGCCGACAACCCCAAATGTAGTCTGTATTGAACATGGCCACATTTTCATTTATGTTTTGGGATATCATTCAATATTGAAAAGTTGAATGATATATCCCAACAAAATATTATATTGAACTTGGCCACATTTTCAAATTATGTTTTTGTTGGATATCATTCAATATTGAAAAGTTTTGATCTACATAAATTCTTGACCTTCAAGGTACTTTCTTGCGTTTGCGCAAATATTTTTTGTATTTGTTTAACTTGGAACATGGGTAAATGAAATGAAGGTGCCGCGAAGTGAAGACGTGACAAGTTATTCTCTTTGAAAAATAAAATATATTGTATAAACTGTACGGATTTTGTGTAAAACAAGAGTTAAAAGCTTAAACAAAACCAGTGTTTATAATAACAGACCAATGATCAATAAATCAAGACAATAATTTTGTAATTACAAATTAATGTTTAGTGCAGTGCTTATTATTGATCTGCTTGTAATAATGTACCTACAATCTAAAATAAATGCCCAAACGTTAACTATAAAGTAGTCAATAATTTAACCGGCAGCTGATAAGAACGATTGGTCCAGTGGCGAGTCAATTTAAATGCAGTGTGAATGATCGTGTCTTCGAGCCCATAACACGCTTGTTTTGTGACCAAATAAAATTATTATGATAAAAGTATTAAAATTATTGGTTTTAAAAAATTATAATGTCTGAGAACAAACAAAAAGACATTGAAAAGTTGACAATACGAGTATGTTACCAACATGCCTAGCATATCTCAAAGGAATTGCCCTGGGAGAAGAAATAACTTGCTGTAAATATTATCACTATTTGTGTTTGCGAATAACTAATGACGTATATCAGAGCTATTCAACGTCTCAGAAAAGGAATTGGATCTGTCCTACATGCAGTAAGGTAAAGAGAAGGGGATAATGCGAACACACTGGTGGGAGCAACTACAATAGAAAACACTATTCTTACTGACAATGCAGTTACACCGGCCTGTTCCTGGGTATCACAATGAGCGTTACGCAAAGACTCAGATCAATCGTCTACTGATACATTTTTTTATTTAAAACTTTATTGTACTAACCAATAAAAAGGTTACTAAGGGCGGACTTAATGCCAGTTAGCATTCAACCCATGGCGTGGTGAGAAATTAGTGGAAGGTGACTAAAGTAACTAAACATAATAAATTTATATTATATATATATATATATATATATATATATATATATATATATATAATATAAATTTATATACATAAATACATATATACATACATACATAATATGTCTGGATAAAGGTAGCAGTATTGGTATTATGCTGACGACATTGTTTATACAAAACTAAGCAAATGCTTGTTGCATTTGCTTAGTTTTGTATCGGAGAAAGTTTTTCAGACGATAGAGCGATCTTAAGGCAGCAGTGACTTTACGGCTGACCTCAGTGACTTGTTTTTCCCAGTTCAACGTTTTATCCATGTATAAACCCAAGTTTTTTACCCAGTCAGAGAACAGGATCAAATGATCATTATAAAATACGGTGGCAAACCCGTAACTGACGTCAATTTTTGCTAGCATTCTTGAGTTGCCAAAAAGCATTGCTTGACATTTAGATGGACTGACAGAAATGCCAAACCGCGATGACCAGTAATAAATGGCTTTCAAATTATGGTTTAGTTTAGCGATAGCATCATGTAGATTATTAAATGAAACTAATTTTTATGGATTATATCGCGTTTAATTTTACTTCGTCCCCACCATTACATTAGATTTGATAGACCACAAATCCTCGCAAAAGAACACCGATTCCTACCTAGGATGATTCGCGAGGCTATTGAAATTAAAAAAAAAAACATCCTAATTTCAATAGAGAAGATGGATGGGTGCTGCCATCTGCTTGGGATCCTATAATTAATAAAATTAAATCCAAGTATACCACTGCTACACTTCAAGATACTGTAAGCTCATTCTGCGTAGATCAAACCAAAAATTAATATTAAAAAACTGAAGGTAGCCGGGCTAACTATGACATTGGGACGTCAAACATCTCAGTCCACCCCGTGATCATGGGTGCTGTAAAGCACCCGAAACGTCGGGAATTAAAAGTAAAATTAAACGATAGAATCCAAAATTAGTTTCATTTAATGTGTAGTCTTCGCTAAATATAAGAAAACATTGTGTAGATTATTGATTCGCAATTGAAATTCACATATGTAGAAAACAGAACCTTTAATTTTTTTTTAGAATTCCACACCTCAGTCTTTATTCGATGATTGTGGAAAATACAACAACTGACCTAGTCCGATCACTTTTGTATGCTGAGTCTGTGGCATTGTTCTAAGCAGGTGCCAGTTATGTGAAAGACCCATTTTGGAGTGCACCAATTGCACTTCACGCTGTATATCCAATCCTGAGGCCTCAGGGATGCCATTAGAAAGAAGGGCATTTTGCCGTTGCCGCATATTGATTGCATCAATACCTTTCAGACAATTATTGATCTGATTTCTCAGCAGATTAAGCATAGAACAAACTAAATTCTTGAAAGCATAAAATTCAGCTGTACAAATTTGTGTAAGTTGGAGTTGATGCAGCTTTCAGTTTTTTCTCAAACTCTGACATCTTCAAGGTCCAACTCTCTTCCAATTCTCTTTGTATATTTTCCACATTAGATGTATTTGCCATAATTGTAGTTTCAAAGGAGCAATAGTAAATCATTTCTGAAATGATTGTACTAGTTTAATTGATGTATTGGGAGAAGGGTGTAAGTGCTTGAAAGTTGGTTATAGGAACAAAGTTTATGAAAAACTTATTTTCCAAAAGATATTGTAAACCAATATTTTAATAACTAAAGTTAACACTGTATAAATTATATTTTATTTAATAAATATTTACGAGAACTTCAAATCAGCTGTTACTTATTTAACACCTACCCACAAAAAGCCTACAAAAAAATATTACAAGAACCTGAACATATATGTTTAACTAAAGAAGATATCAGGGAGATTATTCGAAGTGAACTCTGTAATATCTTTAGAAATAAAATTAATGGCATGATAAAAAATACTATTAGCTCTGAAATACGCTCTGTCGAGTCTGAGGTAATAATTCTTCAAAAATAGCTTAGCTCCATGAAGGAATAAATGGAATTTATCAACTAACAATACGAAAAAATAAAAATAGATTCCATAAGAAATAATGAAAATAACACACGACTTCTGAAAGAGGCAGCTGAAATGAAAACTCTTAATAAGGAACTAACAAAACGTCTAGAACAACTGGAACAACACGCATGCGCTGCTAATATCGAGAGTCAGTGTGTACCTGAGCACAAATCTGAGAACCTTATCTTGACAGTAATGCAATTAGCAAAAACTGTATCATTCGACCTTAAAGGAAGGACATACATGTGTACTAGGATAGCAAAGCCAATCCATCATCATCCTGACCACGATCCATTATTGTCAAAGTAACAAGCTCGTTAGTTGGGGATGGACTATTTGCTGCAGTTATACGGTTCAACAAGAAAACCCAAGTGACAAACTCAACTCATTTCACTTGGGCATTAATAAAAGACCTATATATGTCTCCGAGCATTTATGTTTACATAACAAAGAACTTCATAAAGCTGCAAGGATAAAGGCGAAGGAAAAGAATTATAAATTTGTATGGGTGAGAGGCGGTCGCATATTTATTAGACAATCTGAGACCACCCCTGCTTTTTTATTCAAAATATTGAATCGCTGAACAAAATATAACTTTAGCTTTAGTTGTTGCATACAGTGTAAAATTAGTGTGTATGATTTCATATTAAATGTTATAATGTCTATGAAGTCTATAAATTGTTACAATCAAAACGTAAGAGGTCTTAATACTAAAATTGTAGACTTTTATAATAACGATTACGACATTATTTTTGTTACGGAATCCTGGTTGCAGTCTAACGTATTTAATTCAGAGTTGTTCGATAAACGCTGTGTTGTGTATAGGAGAGATCGTAATATTAATGCATCATCCTGTAAAAAAACTGGAGGGGGAGTAGCGATAGCAGTACGTAAACATTTCGAATCATATAAAATAGAAACTAAAAGTAAATAAGAAGAATTATGGCTTACTATTCAATAAAAGAGAGGCAAACGTTATCTTAATATTTGTGTTGGTGTAGTTTATCTTCCACCTTCTATAAATCAGACAGACTTGGAACAGTTTGTAGAAAATTCTAGTAATATTATATCTGAACATTCGGATGCTCTTCTGGTTGGGGATTTTAACATGCCAAATATAAAATGGTGCAATAGTGACGATGGCTGTTTTTAAATCCCGTAAATTCACATTGTTCCTATAATTTTTTGCGAATTTTTAGCTTCGAATAATGTGAAACAATATAATCATGTACAGCAAAACGCTAAAACATATGATCTCGTGTTTTCTACATTTTCAGATATTTACCTCGAGGATAGTGGCAATCCTTTGGTCAGAGTCGATTTATACCAGCCTCTATTGGAGTTCACTGTTTCACTACCCTCATATCAAAATATACACAGATGCCGAATTCCACGGTTTAACTATTTTAAGGCAGATTACAGTTCTATAATCGATGATCTGCAAAAAATTTATTGGTTATCGTCGCTTCTGCGCCATGATAATGTCAATGAAATGGTTAACGTTTTTTACGCAACCTTACGCAAAATTATTACAGCTCATGTTCCTCTGACTAAACTTAAATGCAATGGTTATCCAACATGGTTCCGCGGAGATCTCAGATTACAGTTCTATAATCGATGATCTGCAAAAAATTGATTGGTTATCGTCGCTTCTGCGCCATGATAATGTCAATGAAATGGTTAACGTTTTTTACGCAACCTTACGCAAAATTATTACAGCTCATGTTCCTCTGACTAAATGCAATGGTTATCCGACATGGTTCCGCGGAGATATCATCAAAATTTTAAAAGAAAAAAATAAAATACGTCTTCGTTACAAAAAATATCACTATCCTTTAGATAATATCAGTTATGAAATACTAAAAAAAAGAAGTGAAAAATTATTATCTTTAAGTTACAATAACTACCGTAACAGAATCGAAAGCAGCATCTCACAAAACCCAAAATACTTTGGGACCTTTTTAAAAGATAAACGTAAAAGTAGAAGTAATAATTTATCATTTATGTTTCTGGAAAATGAGTTAGCTGAGTAAAGATTTGTGAGTTGTTTGCAAAACATTTTTCATTAATTTACCATAATGCTACATCATTTACTAATGTGTTTAACTGTAACAAAACTGACGAGCAGCTGAATACCTTAAATCCTCTAAAACTAAATGAGAAGTCTTCATCAAATTAAAAATACTTCTTTTATGCAAGGGACCGGGATCCGATGACATACCATCAGTTTTCATTGTTAATTACGCTAAACAACTGTCACGCCTCCTTACCATAATATTTAATAAGTCTCTAAAATCAGGTACCTTTCCAAGACGTTGGAAAGAAACTAAAATTGTGCCAATTTATAAGGATGGCTCTAAGCGAGACATAAAAAATTATAGACCAATATCAATTGTATCTATTTTCTCAAAAGTATTTGAAATATCTATTCTTATCTATACATCCAAAACTCAGCTAACAAATGAGCAGCATGGATTTATCAGAGGTAGTGGATTCACGAACATGGTCGACTTTGTCGAAACCTTGACGGAATTTGTCAATCAACGCATTCAATTGATACAATATATACTTAGTAAGGCATTCGACAAAGTAGACCATGAAATACTTCTTCATAAATTATCTCACTTTGGTATTGGGGGCTCTAACTTACAGTGGCTTACGTCCTATTTAAAAGACCGCCAATCATTTGTGGTTGTTAATGGAGCTAGATTGAAAACATTTGTCGACACATCAGGTATTCTCTCAAACCTTGGTCCACTCTTGTTTTCAATATTTATAAATAATATAGTAGATTGCTTTCTTAACTCTGAGCCTTACACTTTTGGGATGATCTTAAGTGTTAAGGCCAATAAGAAGCATTAATTTAGTGTATTGCTACAAGAGGACATTCATAGATTGTGTAATTGGTGTAGAGACAATAAAATGCTATTGAATGTGAATAAGTGTCACGTCATTACTTTCACGTAACAAAGAATCTTATTTAATCCAATATAAGGTAAATATCACACCTATAGAACCGGCTTATATTATTCGAGACCTTGGTGTTATGATTGACAGCAGATTAAGTTTTAATACTCACCTAGATAATATCATAAAAAGGTCCTTCAAAATGTTGGGTTTAATTATGGAATTCTAGACAATTTAAGCACCCTAAAACTATTATATTGCTATGTAATACATTAGTGAGGAGTATTCTGGAATACTGTCCTCAAGTCTGAAATCCATTTTATGAAGTACACAAGAACCGTATTGAAAAAATTCAAAAGCGATTTTTGTGCTTTTTATGTCACTACACAAAGAAATCATATTTATCAAATTCATATGATAACAAACTTAAATATTTTAAAATGACAACACTTTACAATAGTATTAAAACTATTTTAAAAACAAAATTTGATCAGTTTTTAAACCACGTTGATAAATTGTATAAATTAAACCCCCACATTGTCTTACTATTTTAAAATATTGTCTCCTTGTACCCAAATTTACATACTTATTCCGCTCGCGTCCAGTCTGAAATTTTTGGATATTTTAAAAGATATTGACAATAATCTTAAAATAGCTAGAAAAAATTATAAACTTAACTTTAAATACAACAGCCTGGACTCAAGCTACTTTCCTATAAAATTTGGTGGTATTGGTGTGAGACATCTTTATAGTATTGCATTGCTCTGCTTCTTGCTTCCGTGCATAGCGTCAGTGATTTATGTAACATAATTTTAAATAATAAAGTAGACCTGTGTTTTGTTACGGAGACAGGGCAGACATGGCAAACGCTCTGTCCTGGCGAAAATGTTCAACTGGAAGTTAACCAAAAAAACAGTGGGATATTCCGTTGGTACGTGACGTGTAGAAAGATTTGTTTCATAATTTCCATAGTGACCAAGATAAGGCCCGCCTTCTAGCTGTTTCGACTAAGGAATCTAGTCACTGGTTACGCTTTACCATCAAGTAATCTCGGCACATTACTTGATGAGGAAAGCTTGCGCATCGCCTTAGGAATCCGACTAGGAGCGGCGATTTGTCAACCCCAGCAGTCCCCTGTGGTAGCAGCGCGTCGACAATTTTGGGCATATTTTAACGTTTAGAGCCGTCGCCATCAGAGCAGCTGAACTGAGTAAGTGGCGCAAATATGAGTCTCTGAGAGATGGCTACATATTTGTGCCATTTACTGTAGATACTATCGGTCCGTGGGGTCCACGTGTGCGGTGAAGTTCCTAAAGGAACCCATCTGCGGCTGGTCGTTGCTGGTGATAAGAGGGCTGTTTTTTTCTCGCTCAAAGGCTAAGTATAGCCATTCAACGGGGAAACGCAGCCAGCGTTCTTGGCACGATACCGCGAGGTGTAGGACTGTATGATAATTAAGTTCTAGTTTTTTTGATTAATAGTTTTAATATTGTATATAATAAAATATTGTATATTATGATTTTAAATAAATGTTTACTTTACAATAGAAGGAAAACACTAGATCTTATTTTCTTGCATAAATTATTACCGATCACGAAGTAAATAAGCACTACAAAGGGTCTTCTGAGGTTGTTCGCCTACTTTAATGTTTACGACGGGCGGAAATACCTAATAATTAAAAGTAAATTCCTTTGAAAATCATGATGTATGTACATTTACAGTACAATGCATTTTTTAATGAAAACTATATGTAACGCTTTTCATTAAATACATTTTGACTTTTGTGTAACCATAATGCCTAGTTGTTATTTTACCTTCATCTTGGGAACTACCGCGCTACAAGCGAGGGGATGTTATTTTATACCCTGTGCAGCTTTGTCTAACAAGGGGCGGATAAAGTTCATCTCCTACTAACCATCACAAAGCCGACAGATATGTCAGTCTTGCAACTATATGTCATTGTAGAAATCCTACAGGGAGAAATCAATCACTGTACGAAATTGGAAGATCAAACAGATAAGCAAACAAAATTGCTCTGCGATTCCTTCTTTGATCAAAACAGAACAATGCCAAAAATAGTGTTAATATTGTAGTGCGGATGAAACTTCTTTGTTCTATTGTTTTTGCACTTAAACATTGAATATTTTAATGACATCTTCAACTATCGCTAATCCCTTTATAATAATAGATTGTGTTGTCGTAACGGTGCGAAGTTGCAACATAAGAACTAAGCTACCTATCGTGCCCAGAACGGGAACCAAAATAATTGCAGAAAATTTTCAAATGTTGAGATTTCGGAATTTTTTACAAACAAATAAATATTAAAACTAGATCCCTATTTCTTATTTATAATTTTTTCTCAACTTTTTTATTCATCATTTGATACTGGCCTTGTCAATAATGTTCCAAATATGACGTACTTCGTAAAGTTATAATAATAATACTCTTTATTTTTTATAGAGAGTATTAATACTAATACACTCCATATAAACTAATACACTCCATATAAATAATTATAATATAAAATATAAATAATATAAATTAATACACTCCACCGCCAATTAGTGAAAGATTTGGGGTTGGTATTTTAGAATAGATATACCGCCGCTTTAATATAGTGTCACCTTTGACAGGCGGGTTGAAAACGCCAATTTTTTCTTCTCTCTACGTGACAGACTTATATGATTATAAGATGATAGAAATGAGGATATTCGCAGTAGAACCAGAACAATTGACATAGCCCAACGGCTCAGAAGCTGAAGTGTAAATTGTTTTATACGTGGTAGAGCCACGCTGCAGCTATACAGGGTTATTTTTCAAAGAGTAGCCAAATTTAATATTGAAGTTTATTACATTTTATATATAATTTTATATTCATATATATTACATTTTTTGAAAATACGAGTAAATAAGGCTTCTACTTTTATTTGAAATTATCCCAAATTGAATTGTGATTTATGGGCAACAACTACTCTTACGCGCGTTCTGAGTAAGTGATTCAATTCACGTTTTTTTTTTATAGGATAGGGTGACAAACGAGCACACAGTCCACCTGATGGTAAGTGGTTGCTGTGACCCATAGACAACTACATCTATCTTTGTTTACAAATTTAAATGCAGATGCCGTCAGCCGTGAGGACTAAGATAGAATGCCTCTTTCCAGTAAAAGGGTCTCCGGTTCTCACACTCACCATATGAAACACAGCAGCATTAAGCTGCTATTGTGTCGAAAAAAAATGTTTAACTTTAACGTGCTATGAATTGAAAACACTAAGTAGTATTTTTGTATTATAATGTGTTGAATGAAGTATGCTGTCAACGTATGACACCGCGGACACTTTATTTGCCGCTGCTACCGATCAACATTTGATACATGAAGAAAGTAAATTTATCTTAAACATTGTCTTAAATATATTTTGTAGGAATAAGTGGTTAACTTTTTAATTGGTTGCGAAAAAATGCCGCACAACCAAAGTATAACTGACGAAATTGAAGTAGAGCAAATTAGTTCTGACATTGAAGAGAGAATTTAAGTTTACATGAGGATCGGACCGTACCAGAGGTTGTCGTGTAGCCGTAGCTATGGAAATCGGCGTCTACTATCTTAGTAGTCCGTGAGGTACGCGGTAAGCAGTTAACTCTGGCGAAGTCGGGTTTCAGTGGAAACCATGGAGTCCAGAGAGACTCGGCGTTCCTTGTAGGTTCGCATAAAGGAAAAATGAGTGACTGGAGGTTACTGGGCTATGCGTAGCCGTGATTACATATAAAGCTTAAGTGTTTTTGTTTATTTGGTGAGAATAAGTCTCTCGTGAGATACCGCGATAACTAAATGTCAGTTTTACTTTGAGGTTCCTGATTATTGCTTATTGTTATTGCTGGTTAAGTGATGATAGCGGAGTACTGGGTAAGCGCTAATAATTTTGCCATTGCTGGTTAAGTAATGGTGGCAAAGTACTGGGTTAGCGCTGTTACTTTTATGATCACTGGTTAAGTGACAGTATATAGTGATAGTATATACCTACTCATGTCAGGACGGACGAGCGGACGAATTGGTGACTAATAGTTTTTGTTACAGGAATGCATGAAGATACACGCCCGAGGACGAACGTACGTCAGAATGGCAGTGTCGGAGCGTCTATAAAATACCGGTTGGATCGAGGTGTAATTGAGGTTATATCGAGAAATCCCACTTGTTTTTGCAGTATAAAGTTCACTGTAGGCGCCGTGCGAGGGAGATTCCGCTTAATTCATTCTACCAGTGCTAAGATTGTGTCGTGGTTCTGTTCGTTGTAGTAATTCTTCTAGTGCCGGCAAGGAGGATGGTGTTGCTGAGAGGCTGCCCTGTGTTACACTGAGATAAGTAGTGTTGCTGTTGGTTTGCATACTTTGGTGTTATCATGTAATTACGTACCTCACGTTACACTGGTGTGTGATTGTGGCGGGGACGTGTTATGGTGTGGTCGAACTGTAATTTCACTATACTGAGTGTATAGTGCGTTACGCTGTCTTATTACTGATAACGATTAATTGCATAAGCAAGTTGAACTTCCGCTCTCACACTTCTATTATTTTTTATAATTAATGCTATCCTGATGTATTTCCGAGATCAAATTTGGGATCTTCTATTGAATTTCCGACAAATATATTATTGCTTATCAACGACGTAACCAACGACTGTCATTATTGTGGCGTAATTAAAAAATTGGAATAACCTATTTAAAACTAAATTACGCAAGTAATCTCTATTATATTGTCCATATTCCATATTTTATATCTAATATTGGTACCTCAAAATGGAATACGTTTCTCTTGTTGGGATTTGAATAACTAACATACCACATATTATATAACCGTTTATTCACAACGTAAATTCAAAGTAGCGGATCGGAGCATGAACAAGCGGCCTGACGGCGTCGGAGGATCGCATCGACTTGCAAGGCGAGAAAAACCGAACCAGATGCCGAGCACCACGTTTTCTTAAAATATTTTTTTAACTTATTACCTGTTCTTGAGCACTTTTATAACGCAGCAATAATTTTATTGTGGCAGTCTTCATAACTTTGGGCCTCTTTGACGTAAACACGACTATTTATACACAGATAGGCAGACGTGACACAGTTTAAACTAGTACGGCTGCTGAAGTTAACCTCTCAATGTAATTGACGGTACTTTTTATTTAAATAGTGTAAGTCACGATGTAAAATTTGTGGAGTGAATAAACAAACATTTATTATTATTATTATTTTATAATATTTCTCATCTGGTTGGGCTGTATAAATATATAAATAAATGAAAATGATAAAAAATACATAAAATCAATAAAATAAAATAAATACATAAAAGTACATAAATAAATAAAAACCAACCAGATGGAAGCCTTGGCAGGAGACCGGCGGACGATGCGGGCGGTATCGAGGAGCACCGCCTTCTGCATCTGAGTCCGGAGCGGTCCGTCACGGAGTCCCAGACGCCTGGATGACCTGAGAGGCTGACTGATTAGCCCTTTCGCAGAAACGACCACAGGAATAATTTCGGTTGGCAGACCACCCCACATGTCGGTCACCTCTTGAGCCAGGTCCAGATATTTTGTTCGCTTATCAGTTTCGGCTTTTCACGAGGTTACCGTCACTTAACCAGCAATAACAATAAGCAATAATCAGGAACCTCAAAGTAAAACTGACATTTAGTTATCGCGGTATCTCACGAGAGACTTATTCTCACCAAATAAACAAAAACACTTAAGCTTTATATGTAATCACGGCTACGCATAGCCCAGTAACCTCCAGTCACTCATTTTTCCTTTATGCGAACCCTACAAGGGAACGCCGAGTCTCTCCTGGACTCCATGGTTTCCACTGAAACCCGACTTCCGCCAGAGTTAACTGCTTACCGCGTACTCACGGACTACTAAGATAGTAGACGCTGATTTCCACTTAGCTACGGCTACACGACAACCTCTGGTACGGTCCGATCCTCATGTAAACTTAAATTCTCTCTTCAATGTCAGAACTAATTTGCTCTACTTCAATTTCGTCAGTTATACTTTGGTTGTGCGGCATTTTTTCGCAACCAATTAAAAAGTTAACCACTTATTCCTACAAAATATATTTAAGACAATGTTTAAGATAAATTTACTTTCTTCATGTATCAAATGTTGATCGGTAGCAGCGGCAAATAAAGTGTCCGCGGTGTCATACGTTGACAGCATACTTCCATTCAAGAGCGAGCCACCACGCCTTCTACTAAATCCTCGACATCAAATCCCAATTTTGTCAACCACATAAGACTCGGACTAAACTGTAACACTTGTCAACACATTATAATACAAAAATACTACTTAGTGTTTTCAATTCATAGCACGTTAAAGTTAAACATTTTTTTTCGGTACATCGTTTAAATATTTGGAACTTTAAAATTTATCACATGTAAATCTTAATTCATATGAACTATAAAATTATAACATAACCCGAACAGCTTAAAATTCCACTGAATGCAAAACTATAACTCGTCTTAAAATAGCTCCAACATTTCTTTCGACATTTGTGGACATATTTGGGTACATTGAGGAATAATGAAAGTACTTGCGGGTAACTTAACACTAATTGAATATTAATTGAACATAAAATATTTAACTCTTGGCTTAAAACATTTTACTTTAAACTTTTACTCTACAATTTAATGATACGACAATGTTGTAAATAGGACAACAAATTTTTAATAAAATCAAGGTCATCAACGCGAAGTCCTTCACACTATTCGAAGGTTATATGTGGACGATAACAGGGACTTTATCCCACTTCTGATGTCAGAAAGTAAATAGAAGATCCCAAATTTGATCTCGGAAATACATCAGGATAGCATTAATTATAAAAAATAATAGAAGTGTGAGAGTGGATGTTCAACTTGCTATCTTGCTTACGCAATTAACCATTATCAGTAATAAGACAGCGTAACGCACTATAAATTCAGTATAGAGAAATTACAGTTCGACCACACCGTAACACGTCTCCGCCACGATCACACACCAGTGTAATGTTAGGTACGTAACATGATAACACCCAAGTATGCAAACCTACTTATCTCAGTGTAACACAGGGCAGCCTCTCAGTAACACCAACCTCCTTGCCTGCACTAGAAGAATTACTACAACGACCAGAACCACGACACTATCTTAGCACTCGTAGAATGACTTCACTGTAGAATTTAGAAGGCCTCTTGATAATACGAGCATATTAAGTGAGTTCATGGGGAGATTACGACACATCTTCTCGTCAGGCATACATCAAAACTTCAAAACAAGATTTTACAACCAGTGCGTGTTGCTAGTGATGACTTATAAATCAACACTCTCTGTGCAATGTAAGGTAGATAAGACTCATTTTTTTATTTTTTTTACGCGGATCTTAGCTAATTAATTTTAATATCTTTAATATAATACATTTTCCGCAAAAGTAACAGCAAATTAAAAGTGCAAATTAAACCGGTTACATCCAACCACCAATATCAAATACTGACTTTTATCGTATTACACTTCTGCTCGTTCTGCCGCGTATGCCTAACAAACACTTAAAAGTTTTCTTAAACTGCAATTTGACGCACTTGGCAGCGCCTTATCATCTGCAAAACTTATATTGTCTATGCATTTTCGTCAATAAAACATCTGACGTGCGTGCTGCTGGGCGGCCTTTACTCATTGTGCTTATAAATATTGCTTATAAGTGCAATATAAGTAACATACGCGTATGATACTCATGACGTGGCAAAGTGATTTAAAAGTAGATAAAGATTAATTTACGGTCTCCCTAGTTAAATCATCAATGTGGGCATTAAAGTTTAGTGTTATATATAGAACTATCGCAAGATCGTATCGATAGGAAGCAGTTCTCATGGGCGGCGGTAGTCACTACCATCATGTTAGCCGCATGCTCGTTTGCCCTCTTATATAAAAATCATGAAGTTGAAGAAAACTAAAACTGTGTGTTTTGGTATATAGATATTGCAATATATCATTTGAACATAAGTAATACACCCAGATATATTAAGTTACGTGGTCAATGAACAATAAACACGGTAAGATTACGAGCGAGGAGAGGCGGCTGTTGTTTTATTCAGGTGTAAACTGAAGGGCCGCAATTTCACTTACCGCTCACGTTTACTTATTCAGCAATAGCTCGAATGGAGTCTTTACCTTTTAATGATTCTTAGTTCTTCGAAACGAGAATTGTAGGACTTTGTAAATAAGGGCAAACGTAATTTGAAAATAAATTACAAAATGCCGTCATCGACTCTTTTATACCATGAGTCATAAAGTTGAATTTCGAAAATGTTTATAATGTTCAATACATGATGCAAAATAACCATCTCAGAAATTGCACATTTACAATATCGTAACCGTAGATGTGATGCAGTGTCTAGGGTGGGGATCTGATGCGGGAACAGGAAATCTGCCTGCAAATTTGAATAAGTCTAGGTCCACCTGAGGAGATTATAATATATAACAATGATATAACAAAAGCCACAAATTTTCCACTGTACGGAATTACTCTCATCTCATTTGTGTCATCATTATCATCATTACATTCTATAAAATGTCCACTACTGAACATAGGCCTCCCATATAGATT